>CAEGAE010085351.1:0-10217 GCA_903067095.1 Girardinus metallicus
TAGATAGATAGATAGATAGATAGATAGATAGATAGATAGATAGATAGATAGATAGATAGATAGATAGATAGATAGATGGATGGATGGATGGATGGATGGATGGATGGATGGATGGATGGATGGATGGATGGATGGATGGATGGATGGATGAATGGATGGATGGATGGATGGATGGATGGATGGATGGATGGATGGATGGATGAATGGATGGATGGATGGATGGATATATTTTAGTAACAACAAATCTTGTAAAAAAAAAGAGAGAACCTGAGAATATGGATTTAAAAATTGGAACATGGAAATTTCAAGATAGCTAGCTAGAGCATACTTGTAAGAAGCAGCTTCCAGCATCCATGTGCTCAGGTATGGACACGTTGTACAGCTGCTGCTGGAACAGCGGCTCGTTGTCATTCACATCCTCCACCAGCACTGTGACTGTAGCTGTAGACGACAAAGATGGCTCCCCTCCATCCTCTGCCAGCACCAGGAACCACACCTCCATCTGAGTCTCCCTGTCGAGGCCTGCGGCCGTGGTAACCAGGCCAGAGGTCGGGTCAATGGCGACCAGGCCGTCCTGGTGTGACTTAAGGATGGAGTATCTGATGTTTGAGTTGACACCTTCGTCAGCGTCCCGGGCCCTTGTTCGTATGAGGGAGCTCCCCTCAGGAGCATCCTCAGTGATGTTGACAGTGTACACATCCTGTTCAAAGACCGGCTGGCAGTCGTTGACATCAGACACCTTCAGGAGGAGAAGTGTCTCACTGCTCAGAGGAGGGCTTCCAGAATCAGATGCTTGCACCTTCAGCTCATACAGATCCTTTTCTTCCCTGTCCAGCTCAGAGTTGACACACAACGCATACAGAAAATCATCTGTTTGCTTCAGGGTAAACTTCCCATCTCCTCCCGCAAGAGAGACTGTGATTCCGTGCTCCTCCAGGTCTGGGTCTGACACAGAAATCCGGGCCACGTATTCCCCAAAGGCGGCTGCCTCTGACACCACAGCTTCTCCTGTCTCACTGAGGAACAGCACACTGATGGTGGGGCTGTTATCGTTGATGTTAAGCACCTTGACACCAACAAAAGTGCTGCTGTACTCAGGCTGAGCACCGTGGTCTCTGGCTCTGACAATCAGCTCATGAAACGGTTGAATTTCAAAATCCAGCGGCTTGTTCAGATAAATAAATCCTGTGGTTTCATTAATGGAGAACACATGGTTGGGGTCACTCTGCCGCCTATTGATCTCATAAGTGATCCTGCTGTTGTCACCCAGGTCACGGTCGCTGGCCAGCGCCTGAGAAACAACGGACCCAATGGGAGCATCCTCACGTACTGAGCTGTGGTATTCACTCTGGTTGAACACAGGAGGGTTGTCGTTCTCATCCAGGATGTGGATGTCAACCTGGACTGTCCCAGTCCTGGCTGGGATCCCCCCATCAAAGGCCTCAATGGTCAGAGTGTAGAAGTCCTGTGTTTCTCTGTCTACTCTGCTGTTCAGGACCAGATCCAGGCTTTGCTGCTTCTCAGATCCGATTCGAAAATCCAAGTGAAACAATTCTTCCATCTCAGTCTCTCTGATCCTATATCCCCTCGTGCTGAACTCCTCCTCATCCCGGTCTGCTGCGCCTTCAAGCGGAAAGCGACTCCCCGGTGGGCTCAGCTCTGAGATTCCCAGCTCCACTTTCTTACTGGGAAACACAGGTGAGTGGTCGTTCACGTCCTCCACCTCTATCCTCACCCGTATCATCTCTCCTGTGAGAGTAGCTGCCACGAACTCGTACCGGTCTCTGCTTTCCCTGTCCAGGCCCGCCATCGTGGAGATGATGCCCGTGTCCGCGTCTATCTCCAGGTCTCTGAACACATACGAGTCTCGGCTCTCTGAGATGAAGAAGCCGGTGCTGGGCGCGCTCAGGACCGCTCCCAGATCTCCAACGATGGTTTTAGCGGGCAGGCCCTCCTTCACGGACAGCGTCAGGTTGAAGACCCGTCCGAGCGACTGCGCGCAAAACAGCGCCAGGAGGAACACCTGGAGGAGCGCAACTGGCGCATTCCTTCCGCCCATGACTCCTTCACTCATGGCTTTGGGATCCTTTCAGTAAAAGGTGAAGAAAAACTACATCTTTTACCACGTCAGTCGCGTTTCAGAACCACTTTAAAAGCAAAAGCTGGTGAACTTATCTCATATGTTCGCAGACTCCAGTAAATATCCATTTGCATTTGAGTTGTTTTTTTTCAGGAAAACTGAAATCTTGAACTTCTGGCACGATGTTGCGTATTTCCGCTGGAACATCTCACACAATGCGGCACATCCAAAAGTCCAGTCTGCGCTCTGATAGCTCCTCCCTGCAGGCTGTAACACCGGGCCCCACGCAGATCGGCCCCATCTGTGGCCGGGATTGCTTCAAATGTAATTAGGACAGCAGATTACCCTGCTGGCAGGTGGCCTTGTAGTTCTGGACTGCTGTTAGGAAAAAAAAAAAACAGCAGTGAAACCAGAGAGACAGAGAGCGTGTAAACCTTCAGGTTATGGAGAAAATCTGTGATTACTTTATTCAAATGAAGTGAAAGGAGCGGCAATAAATAAAGTATGAATAGTTTAACATAGTTTAACAAGCTGTTTCGCTTTGGCAAAAAGTGTCGAAGCAGCTCCCTCTGCTGGTGAAAAATAAATTAAATTGAATTTTTATGTTTAAAGTTTGAATATTTTTTTTACATGAATGAAACGTGAAACATATTTAATGCAACACAAATGCTTTAAGAAATGCATAATACACTTAAGTCTTTAAACCTCTGATGTTAACTGCACCTGTGTGCAAATTCATCCCTACAAATGAAATTAGATTATTTTCTTACCTAAATGTGAAAAAATGACTTCCAAATCACTCCTCCCTGTCTAGACTTCCATCTATCTGATCCTCCTGTAGCTTGAGGCCTGTAATCTTCATCTCTGATATTGTTCCCCTGCAGTTTATTCTCCAGTTTTATTTTCACTCCTTGTAAGGAGGACATTACACATACATTTTGAACATTTTTTAAATTACTTCGTTACACATGACTTTTAGAATCACAGCATGATATTTTTAGTAATGGCACAGTATTTTATGTTATAAATTTATCCTTACTGTACATTAATTATTCTTAATCATGTTTTTTTTTTACACTTTTTGTATTACTCTATTTGCTTTGACTTGTGCACTAAGGAAATAAAACGTTGCTGCATTTGTTTATATGCATATAAATAAATTATGAATAGAGATCAGGTTTGAAAAACTTGTGACCACGGTGGAAGTATAAATGTATGGATACAGTTTAATCAATTTGACAGAAAAACCCAACCTGTTTCATGTGGTGACTCTCCAGCAGTGACTCTGGCTATCAGGTTATTAAATCTAGAAATGTCTTTTCTAGACTGTGTAAGAATCCTGAATTTAAATAATTGAGGTATGTTGTAATGATTAAATGTTGATCATCGACTAACATTTTTTGCATTATTTCTGTAATACAATCATATATCTTAATGTGTCGACCTCACAGGTGAACCTGGAGACCACTGTTACTGAGGAGACTAAAAGTATTGGATGAAAATACTTCAGAACACTTTATCCCAGGAGGTGGAGGACCTTTATTTAAAAAGCAAACATGTTTGTAAAAAAACAGTCTTTAATGAAACAGAGCAAAATAAAGCTCAGATCATGTATTAACAATGGAAAGTTTTCATGTCTGTACAAGTAGTAATCAGCACTGAGCATTTCCTGGCTTCTGCCACACCAGGCGGAATAAAGCTTAGACCTGAAGAGTGGAGGAGACGGAACAGAGAGCTCATCAGGAACCAATCTGGAAGTTCCTGGCTCTCCAACACGATGTTCTGACTGGTCTGGTGACATTCAGTGGTGACTGTACATGGTTTCTAGAATAAAGGAAGCCAAGATGGGACTGGTTTGGCTAAAGTCTCATAAATGAAACAGTTTGTCTAATCAAAAAAAAAATCTGATGAATGGGAAGTAATAATACACAAAATCTTCAGAATCTTTTTCTCTTGAGGATTTCTGGTTTCCAGTTGATCGGGTGGCTTTCTTCAGTCTGCAGGACAGAAAACACTGTTAGCCCATATTCCTCCAGATGGATTCTAAACTCACTAACTAGAACAGGATAACTTACAGCCGTGTCGTCTTCTTTGTAAACTTTGATGGTTTTGTCAGCCTCGGCGGTGATCAGGCGGGTCTCGGAGTGGTCGAACATGCAGGCGAAGATTCCCGACTCACTATCCAGCGATCCGGGCTGCACAGCGGCGTGGATCCGCTGGAAGTTGTAGCCTGTCCTCCAATCCCACATGTGCATGGTTCCGTTGTCAGCTAGAGTACGAGCAAATTATTCTGTGTAAATGTATATGCTCTGTCACTTTGCGGCTGGTACGCCACATGATACATGTGTCATGAGGTAATCAAGAGTCATGTTAATGTGAGAGAAAAAAAAAATGTTTTTTTTTTTTAAATCACCTCCAGACACCAAGACACCATCGGAGTTGACAGCCAGCGTGTTGATGATGGCGTTGTGGCCGGAGAGGTTCTGGATGAAGCTGCCATCTGGGAACATCCACTGCTTGATGTTATCAGCTGATCCTGAAGCAAAGGTGTACCTGAAGGAATACAGAACCAAATATTACATAAAAACTCAGCCTTTGATTTTTTTAAATAGAAGTTATTTCCAAAACGGCTGCGTTAAAAAAAAACAACCTTCATACACCTAGTAAACAGGAGTCAAAAGCAATCCAGAGCTCCAAGTTCTCTCAGTTCATTTAGGAATCACTAAAGACATATTCTAGATGTTTTAAAATGCTAAATATTCTAACTCCTTTTAGAGGTTTTAAAAGGAGAAAGAGGAGAAAATAGGACAAGCAGAAGCAAGGAAAGAGGAGGTCACAAAGAACGAAGGAGAGATGAGGACAGTGAGGAGTAACGGCACAATGGAGAATGGAAGGCACATAATCAAGTAAATAAGAAAAGAAGACAGAGCGAAAGAAATAAAATTAGAGCATTAGATGGGTAATAAAGTCTTATAAATGAAACATTTCTTTCACAGTTTTATTAAAAAATAAATAGTCCAACCAAATCCCAGACGTTTCCTGTCTGCACAGTAAACCGAGTCTACTACTGGTATGAGTCTACTCACTGCCTGGGATGCAGCACCAGAGTTCGGACAGACTTTTTGTGGTTTGTCAAAGTTGCTCTGGTTTTTCCAGCGATCAGGTCCCACAGTCTGATGGTTGAATCGTGGCTGCCTGCAAAAACAATCAGAGGAAAGACAAAGACTTTGCTTAAAAACTGAAAGGGTTTTTAAGCAAAACCCTTTCAGTTTTTTTTTAAGCAAAACCCTGTACTACCTTGCAGTAGCACAGGGTTTTTAAAGCTAATATTTACCTGTGATGATTTGTGGTTCAGCAGCCTGACATCTCACTGTGGCGACAGTGTTGGTGTGACCAGTGAGTGTGTGAACGTTTGCTTTTGTCCTGATGTCCCAAACCTGCAGGTATATCGAAGAGAAAGCATCGTTTAAAACAAAGCTCCGCTGTTAGAGCTCCTCCCTGTGGTTCTGACACTTAGTCTACGTTCCACTAACATCAAAATTTGCAATTACAGTGATCTATTAAACAAAATCAGGCATGATTTTAATTTTGTGATTTTAAAAACACTTGAGTTTTTAAATGACACAATAAGTCATATAAAAACATGGCGCGCCATCATCCTCCAACTACTTCCTGTCATCCTTTTCTTCGTGGTTTGTGCCAGTAAAAACAGTCGGCTGTGATGTGAAAAAAGTGTTCCCTTTGGAGTTTTGCAAAATACACAAATTTCAACACGAACAAAACAAAAACCCGCACCTCATCCAAAGGTCAAAGCTTTCTATCGAGAGAGAAGAGTTATTTCAAAGTTGCTGTGTTTCCATTACGCAAATTTATTTTCAAATGCCAACATTGCGCAATTATACGGTCAAAGGAAACACAACCAACGTTGCTCACTGAATAATATCTGGTTCCAGATTTTATTCACTGAATAAAATTCCAGATTGGAGAAAAAAGATTTTATTCTTTTTTCTCCAATGTGGAGAAAAAAGAAGAAATTTGGAAACTGCTACTTGGATGATTGTGCAGCTTAAATACCTCTGAATATAGATTTTACTCTTTTTTGTTTTTTACTGCTGCAGTCAAACAGAATCTTAGTTTATAAACTAAAGAAAACTGAAGGGAGTTAAACCTCTCTTTACTCTCTGCTCTGCTGCCTGGACAGATTTGAGGCGCCGCTCAGTGAGAGCTCACCCTGGCTGAAGCGTCTCTGCTGCACGTCACCAGCACATCAATCGTTGGGTGAAGATCCAAATCGTACACGGCGCTGAGGTGTCCATGGTAATGCCTGATCACCTGTAGGTCAAAATAATACTCTCAAGATGCAGCTAAAACATCATTAAACAGATATCACAATAAAACATCCATACGTAACAAAGCACTTTTTAACAAAACATCAAAGCGTGTTTAAAACAACCATCTTAAAAAAACAATCTTGCTGACAATAACCCTGTGTGAACTTTTTACCTTGTTGTACTCCAGATCCCAGCATTTGACCTGCTTGTCCTCCCCGCAGGAGAAGAGGTAGGGGCTGCGGCTGCTCACCGCCACGCCACGCACCGTGCTGATGTGGCCCGTCAGCGACAGCTTCAGCTTCCCGCTGGCCAGGTCCCAGATCTGTCAGCACACACACATCCAGAAAATATCTAAACAGATGACATCTTGAAATGATGCTGAACAGAAGGCCTGGGATATTACCTGGAATCCTCAAAGGAGCCTTTGGCCAGGAATGAATTAAATCTGATATGAACTGTTCTAGATCCACTGCACCCTCACATTATTTGAATGAAGCAAGAAATCAATAGTGATCTAGAAGAGGTGCTGAAACATGACGCTCATTTTCTTTAGCCTCATTCTTTTTATGATTAAGTGAGTAAAACCACTTTTGGATTATAACGGACTCATAGTTTTAAGTCAAAAAAACTGAACATATTCACACTTCAGAAACAACCAAATGTTTCTGAAGTGTGAAGGTCTGATGTTAGGATGAGCACAGCTCACCTTTATAGTTCTATCAGCAGATCCTGTGACAAACCACTGGTTCCCAGGCTCCACAGCTATGGACCTCACCCAGCCCAGGTGGCCGCTGATGACCTGCCAGATCACACACACCACAGTACATAACCACACACTCACTCAGTTGTCATTTTAGGCATGGATCGATGAGTTGTTGTTCAAATGGTTTGTAGGTACCCGAAACAGCTTCCATGGAGGATGCCACTGTGGTTTGGGCATCGTTGGTGCTCTCCTCATGAGCGCAGAGTTTCTGGTGCCTCCACCCTCCAGCAGGGACTGAAACAAACAAACAGATATAGTACTTCACTAGACAAAAAGGGATCATCATTTGTTCCATTTAGAAAACATGCTGCTGTGAACCACCTTTGGTTTCATGAAGCATAAAAAGTGATGCAGAATTAAAGCTCCTAGAATACAGTTAATAAAATCCAGGCCAAGTTAAAAATTTGGGTCTTAATTATTCTAAATAAGGTGCAGGTTTCTGAACGTTGTTCTGCAAAGATCTTCACGTAACCTCCACAAAAACAGACAGTTCATCTCTGATATGTCAGCTTCGCAATTCCTGCAACGTGATGAAGACAAATGTTGAACATGAGAGGACATGTGGGATTGTCTTACCACAGCAGTGGACTGAGGGTGAACTCTGTCCGCTCCTCCTGCGTGTCGATGGATTTCTGCAACGCTGGCTGCAGTCCGACTTGCCTCTTGCCTAAAGTTTTGTGACAAATTAAATCCAGAAGTGTTTTTTTACTCAGTTAATTCCAGGATTTTGTGTTAATATGTTTGAACACTTTACCGGACTTGTGAGGGAGGCAATGCCAGCGCCATGGAGATGACGCCTCCCTCACTGGGATTCCTGTGCATCTTTGTGTCTGCAGTCAAAGCCACTCCTAAAGATCAGAAATTGTTCATATGGGTAATAAGTAATGCTCGTTCATTTACTAGAACAACAGCAAAAAAAAAAAGAAAATATTGGAAGTTTATATAAGAAGAGAATATTTACCAGGTCCCGAGGGATAAGCATGTGTCCCAGTGATCAGATATTCTGCTTCATCTCCTTAGAATTATTTGGTTAAAAAGGAAAACAAAAGAGACTCAAAAACAACACCTCCCACATATGCTGTAAAAGAAAATACTCTTAAAACTGTATTAATGGGGTCACTGGTCTGTGATGGAGTCCTTTGTTCCTGACCTGGATGGGCGTAGCCCTGGTGGAGCTCGTGGCCCGCAGAGAGCTGTGAAACCCGATCTCTGCCCTCCTTTAGAACAGGCATGTGCAAAACCGGAGCGTACTCTGTTTTCAGCTTAACGCCCATCTTCATTTTGTGGCTGCGAGTCAGGAAACAACGAGGCGTTTTAACATAAAGGCATTAAAGTTTATTTCATTCACACTTTGTCTATTTTAATAAATGATTATGTTAATCAGTTCTGAAAGAGAAGTGAACAATACACCGAAAGCATTTAAGTTAGGCTGAAAAATATATTTAAGATATTATTGTGGAATATGTACTTATTTCAGCCTCCTGTCTCATTACTTAAGGCAGCCTAATTTTATAAGAGTAACAAATGTCGATGCTCGGTATGTGTTTGCTAGCTTTGTAAATGTAAAAAAGTTATGGAAACAGGCGTTTCCGGGTTTTGCCAAAAATTCTCAATTAGGTTTCGGTCTGGACACTGAGCCACCATTCTAACACATTAGTATGTTTTGATCTGAGCCACTGCATTGTTCCTCTGGCTGTATGTTTAGCTAGAAGGTGAAACTAAATGGGACCAAAACTGATATAATTAAAAAATAACGGCTGCTGTAGTGAAGGAGACTGAATACAAATTTCTGATTTTTAGCAGAGTTAGGTTTCTCCAAGCGTACATTTTTGATTATTAGATAACCAGCAGTATAATAAAATAGTCCCCCTACACCTATTCCAACATGTGTATTCTTCAAATAACCCACAATAAACGCGTTTAGTACAGGAGCAAACCAAGTTCACAGAATGACACAAGCACCACGCATTTTAATGAACTTAAAGATGGTGTAAATCTGTGGTTACTTTCAGCAAATTATGAGCAAACGATATGCAAATTCAGGCGAGTTTTTACCTATCGTCATCCAGAGCGATGGTCTTAGCATGGTCAGAGACAAACATGTCATGAGTCCTTTTCAGAGACCTGAAGACCAAAGTGTGGACAGAGTGCTTCTGCACTTCCTGTGGAAGCATATAACATTAGCTTAACAAACTATTAAATCTATAAAAAAGACCACGATTCTCAAAATAAACATAGTTGTCTTAAACATGTAATAAATAAATGCTAACTGTTCCAGCTATTAGCCAGGCCCAACGGTATGTGCCTACCGTAGCAACTTATCTACGGTACAGGAATAATGAAAAGCAGTAATAAACACCAACATGTCTTACCTCTGTCATTGTGATGATAAATATACAGCAGAATATGGACTTATTTCTTTGAAATTAAACCCGATACCTAGTCCAAATATTCGACACACAAGTGTGCAAACCGCTGTAACGGAAGCAACACTGATACCCCGGAAATAAACATACGAGGTGTCGAGGGAATACAATTGGCGCCACCTACCGGCCGGGATGACCTGATGACTTTTCATGTCAGGCTCAGCAGGGTGTATTCAACTCCCAGAGCAGAAGGATTTTTTTATGTATTTTTTTTAGTAACGAGTGACGAGTACAAGTTTCTCAAGGACTCATTTTATTTCTGTTATAAAATTAAAAGTCATTGTATTTATATTTATAAAAAGCTTTAAAAAATAAATAAACAAATAAATCCTGGCCTTTTTTTTATAGATGTTTTTACATTTTTATGAAAAAATATGAAAGAACATATAGACATGCAGTCTATATGCATATCTATATAGTCTTAAATACTGTCTCAGTGATTTACAAATATCCCTAATTACATGTAAAGAAATCAGTTCCTCTGCAACCACTGAGCATTTAGGTGATACTCGCTTTATATGTCTTGTTTTTTTACTCTGCATGCTCACCATTCTTGCGGCTATTTTATATATATATGTATATATATATATATATATATATATATATATATATATATA
>CAEGAE010085355.1:0-13089 GCA_903067095.1 Girardinus metallicus
CACAGGGAGAACATGCAAACTCCGTGCAGAAAGACCCGGGCCGGGAATCGAACCCAGAACCTTCTTGCTGCAAGGCAACAGCTCTACCAACTGTGCAGCCCCAATTTAATTACATATTAGAGTTAAATGTAAACATTTAATGATTTTGATAATTCTACATTAAAGCTGCAGTATGTAACATTTATATATATATGTATATCGTTTTTCTTTTTTTTTTTTACATATTCGCCCAAACTGTCAGCATGTCCTGAGAGTATAAAACAGATAATCTGTGAAAAGATCGATCTCCCCCCTGAGCTGCTGTTGCCGTCTAAAGAAATGCACAGCTCCTGACCAAAAAAAATCACAACCAGGAGGAGGATCTTAGCATTGTCTATCATCCTCCTATACTTGCTGCTCGATGTGCTAATGGCGGAGAAACAACTCACAGTTACAGGAAAACTGTTTATCCGCTGTCATCCGTGCCCATGCTAGCTAGCCTGGGCATTTATAACATGCTATGCTAGCTATAGCGTAGCTGAGAGCAAGTGAGGAGGTTGGAGAGGGCGACAAGGTTTGAACTTCTCCGTTCTCTCTCCTCAGGTCTTACAGTGGAACCCCAAGCCTCACTACTGCTGAGGAAAACAAAAAAATCCTCAGTGAAGCCTTGACAAAAGCAGGAAAAAAGTTTATTTCTGACATTTGTATTGGGGCTCACTATGAGTCGTACTTTGCTTTAACTCACCACAATGAAGTCTGGATATATAGCGCCTGAAAGAAGCTGACGGGATGTGAAAGTCCCCTGCATCACGTCATCACTCTGGCTTCCTCATACCTATTTTCCTGTTTCTACCCTCTGTGTTAGTGCTCTAGGTTAATTAAGCAGTACTCCAGTCACCCATGCTGGGTCATGTCAGTGTTTTTTATGTACCCTCACCCCCCATCCTTTTCTGTACCGTTCAAGCTGTATGACATGAAAATTGATGAGAACACAAAGAAAGAAATGTTTTTATTTTTTTTGGTGACACAAAAAGGAATTTGAAGTCTCCTTTCAAGGATTTTTCCAAAGTTTTCCTGATTCAGGAAAATGCGGTTTCAGTTAAACCAATTTGCTGGAAGGTTTTGACCTATTGTCTCTACAGTAATGAAACTCATTCTTTATATAGTGAGAATTTCCTATGCTAATTGTGTCTAACTATACATTTTTACTTAAATAAAGTGCACGTACTTTGTAACGAATGTGTTGTGTTGATTTCAGTCTAAATGTCCATGGCAGCATAAAAACAACAATAGGTGTGTCTGCTTTGCAATTAAATGTAGTTAGCACACCACTGATGAGACAATTAGCAAAGAGAACTGCATAGCTTGAATAGTGATGTCTATGAGGTGCCGTTTAGGACAAAAACTATGTTTCGTCTTTCACACACTACTAAAGACTCATACACACTCAAAAAAATACTAAAATTGCGCATACGCACTACTAACATGTCGCACACACACAAATTTGATCGCACGCATACACGCATAAGACTAAAGTTGCACGCACACACACACACACATAGTCGTTTTTTGTATGTGTGAGAGAGAGACTAATTTTTTGAATGTGTGAGAGTTGAAGAGGAAGAGGCGGGGCATAATTTTTAGATCAGACTGCGCATGCGTTGATCCTAAGCCATAAGCTTCGATTGTTGACTCACTGTATGTTCTATGACTTTGTATATTTTTGTTTTTAATTATATAAAGCACTTTGAACTCTCCTGTTGCTGAAATGTGCTATACAAATAAATAAATCTGATTGATTAAAATGAGTAAAATCGCTGTAGTACAGTGTATCCACTAGGTGCCAGCATTACTGGAATTATCAGCAAGCAACAACTAGTGCCGAAGAAGAAATACCGAACATGGCTAACTCTAGTTTTTTTTTTTTTTTTTTTTATCATCATCATATACAATATGGTATGGGCAGCAGATGTACACAAACCTGGAAAAAAAAACTGAAAAAGCCGACCCAGGCTGATTCCATATATACAGAAGAGACGACAAAACAAAACAAAACAAAAAGCACACACACACAAAAATTTTTTTAAAAAACATTAGGGGTTTTCCATCAGTTTCAGACTGTTTATCACATCATACAATTCTGCATCTTGTTGTTTGTCCATGAGTTTTAGAGATAAGAAGAGGCGGCAGAGTTCCTTGTGAAAAAAAGGGAACGACGGTTTGATTTTAAGAAAACGACATTTGTGAATGAAAAACTTGCCCGTGATAATTATTACATTTAGTAGCCTTTCAAATTTCTTTTCTTTTCTTAGAGTCCCAAAAATGATGTCTTTCTTAGAAAATTCAGGTAAGATTGGAATTTTAGGGAAAAGCCAGTAGTGAACATCATCCCATAAAGCTTTGCAATAGACACAGTCATAGAAAAGATGTTCAGTCGACTCAATATCACCGTCACAAAACAAAACAAATGTTATCATCAATAGCAAATCGAAGTCTAAGGAATTCCTTAGAGGGGTAAACACCTGAAAAGATTTTGAAGTGGACTTCCTTAGCTTCTGGAGGAATGGGAAGATTTAAATAATTTGTTCTAATTTTTTGCCTTTGAGCTTTTGAAAAATAAAGCGATATAAAGTTTGGATTTGACAGAAAAGGAAACAAAGTACTAGTAAAGCATTCCCTAATCGTTGAGTTTTTTTTTAGTTTATTATCTGATACTGTGCCCATTAATCGAAAGTCCAGGTAGATCAGCGGTTCTATAATCAGGGATCTCAGAAAAATATTTAGCTGTACATAGAATATTTGGGGGAATAGCTCTAACAATTTTTTGAAAATCACTTTTATTTATCTGCAAGTTATATTTAACACTGAAGTCTTCAAAAGACATAATCCCTCCATTATTTAATAAATGCATCACAGACCAAACACCTTGTTCTAGCCACTTATGTGCAAAGATTGATTTATTATTCATTTTTATGTAACGGCAATTCCACAAGGGAGTGTTGTGTGGGCTATAGTTATGTTTATAGATTAATCTCCAGTATAATAAAACTTGCTTGTGAAAGAAGGAAAGTTTAATAGGCAATTTTTTAACATCAAAGTCACATCTAAGAAGAAAACTAACTCCACCCAGGTTAGAAAATATTTTACTTGGAATATGGAACCATAAATCATTTTGATTTGTTAGAAAAGACCGAAGCCAGTTTATTTTTAAAGTGCCGTTCATGCTGTCAAATTCAATAGCTTGTAGTCCTCCGTCTTCAAACTGTTTGATTAAATTACCTTTTCTGATATAGTGAGTCTTTTGTTTCCATATAAAGTAAAAAATTCATCTTATTGATAGATTTGATTGCCGAGTTAGGTATTCCTAATGTATATTAGGAATACCTAATGTATATTTCCATTTTGGTGAGAAATATTCTTCCCAGAATAGATAAATCCCTGTGTGTCCATTTATTTAAATTAATTTTACTTTTTTGAATTTTCTCCCAAATATTCAGATTTTCTAAATCAGATTTATTTTTATTTATATGCACACCCAGATATTTGACGTTGGATTTTACAGGAATATTAAAAGCAGTAGATATAGGACAATCTTTTAGAGGCAAGATTTCATATTTGTTTAAGTTTAATTTAAGACCTGAAGCTTTTGAAAACGTTTCAATCAATTTGAGAATTTTGGGACTCTCATTCAGGTTATTTAAGAAGAGTAAAAAATAGAGGTCTTAACTAGCAAATCGGGATTAGTGCATTAGGGTTTAAGGGAAGCTACGTGCCCGGTTCGCCATCTTCCCGGAATCTTCCACATGGCTAACTCTAGTTCCAGAAGAGACAGAATTGGTCAGGCAGCAGCCATTTTGAACACTATTCTATCCTCCCCTGACGCAACTAGTAGTTTGACAAGAGCCTTAAACGAAACAGACTTAGTCTTATGTATGTACGTGTGTGTGTGAGAAACACTGTGTGCGTGTGTGATACGTTAGTGCTGTGCATGTGTGCGATGTTAGTCTTGTGTGTTCGTGTGAGAGAAACATTGTGTTCGTGCGTGACATGTTAGTGCTGTGTATGTGTGCGAGAGAGATAACATTTGTGTGCGTGTGCAACATGTTAGTAGTGTGTATGCGCAATTTTAGTATTTTTTTGAGTGTGTATGAGTCTTTAGTAGTGTGTGAGAGACGAAACATAGTTTTTGTCCTAAGCGGCCCCTCATAGATGTCGGGTGTCGGCTTATAAAGAAAATCAAAACTCCCAGGAAATAGCATTCGCTATTGACCAATGGTCTAGGGTCTTTAAGCAATCATTGACACATTTTGCAATAAATAGTAATACTATATAAATTGTTAACCCCTAAAATCCTGACGTACCTCTCTGTATCTCTAACATAGACGTGCTCTATGCTGTTTTAACCATGTTCCACTCAGGGATATGCAGTTTTTCCCGCAGCCTCTTGGGGGCACTGATGTCCTTGTTTATGCGCTCTCTGCTCTAAGGAGGAGAAGCGTCCATCTGTATGTAACGTTTGCTTCTCTTGACTGTGACAGACCACCAGCCTTGGCTCACGCAGTTGCTGTGTGAGATCACTATGAGGCTAAAAGGCCGTTGGGTGGATGTTGGATGGATGCAGGTGCACAACTACATACTTTCTGAGATATATGCGAACACATCATCTCCCCCACCCCAACACCCGAGCCCCCCCACCACCCCTTCCCTGGCCCGGGTTTATTTTGTCCATACAGCTCTTCCTTATTCAATGTGCTTATAAAAATACAGTAATTCTATTCTGGACTTTTTTATGTTACATATCACAGCAGGTGATCGTCTCAATTACAAACAAACAAAAAAAAGTTGCATAAGGTAAAAATATATAACAGCAGTGGCCCTCAGTGCTCAACAAATTTTCTGTAGTGGAAACATGAAATCTGAACAACAGCCAGGACTCTATGTCAGAGTTTTAACACTAAATTGTTACATTTTGTGCCTTTGCACTTGCCCATTCGTCAAGAATGGCATCAAATTAAATAGACTGTGCTAATAGTCCGTACCCATGTTCTAGTCGACTGAGGTTTAGATAAGCAAGTGGAAAAAGTATTTGATGAAAAGTAAAGTACTCAAGTAATGAGTAACTAATCATAATACATGATTTAATATTTCTAAATTCATGTCAGAAAGCTAAAAGTAAGTACTGAGCAAATTCTGGTATTTTAAAGACTAATACCAAAATATTTATTCAGATAAGGAGTTCTGGACCAACCACAGGGGCCAGTATAGTCAAAATGATAATCTTTTCCAAGCTTTCTTTATTTTATCTTAATTTAAGGAGATAGTATATCAAAATATAATGAGATAATTGTCTCATTGTAATGAGAAATAATAAGATTATTGAGTTGTAGCAATTTTTTTTATGTCTTAGAAATTGGAATAGTTAACATACTGTTTGTAAGCAGTAATATTTGTGTGTATTTTCTGGATAATATAGACCTTGAGCAGGAAGAGAAAAAGAGAAGGTACATCGCTTTAGATATCTGTCAGATTAAAGGCAGAATTACTCTCAAAAATCTGGTATGTTAAGAAGTAGTGTTGACGCCTTGCAACCATTCTGACCATGTTAACACAACTCCAATCTCAAAAAATGTTATGCATGTTCATAAAAGTGCCATTTTATAAATCTTTAAAAGACTGCCATATTTTTATTAGGTGGACCTTTTTTTCAGGTCACTTACATAATACGAAAAACAACAACTGAATTTTCAGATGCATAAACAGTGCATCAAAATAATCCCACCTAACGCAGCTTGAGACTGCAAGCTATTGGATGGAAATGTATCAAAGCTAATAGCCAACACTTAAACTGGTCTTGTTCCAACAATTTTGAATAATTTTGACTTTTTAAAATGCTTGTTATAAATGACAAAAATGGTAGAATAAGTCAGTTTAATGCTTATTTGCAAAGATCTTTTACGAAACAGCAAGTGTAAGTGTATATGTCTGAGAAATATATATTTGTTCCAGTGACTTGCGGTGAGGTGCAATGCTGGTGAGGCACTGACATAATCATAATCAGATTTACAAATATAGACCCCCTGCATGTTGTTGTTTACATAAGGAAATTTGGCGCATGCGGACAACGCCGGAGGGCAAAAAGACTATTCTTCTACATGTCGTGCATAGCCGCGCTGCCGCCGTAGAATAATTCCGTGAACTCAATCAAACTTGGACATTAGATATTATTAATTCCGTGCTGTGCTCCACAGCAAAGGGAAAAACTATTAAAGTACAACTCAAAACCACTTCTGTCTCGCTCTCTGTATCAGATCAAAGAACATCTGAGGTTATGAATGCTTGTGTTTCAAGACATCAGTTCATATCCAAGCAACTCTTCGAACCTTAGCACTGTTTCTCGCAAGGATTTGGCAGATATGGTAGAGATGTTGGTCGGCATGTTTTTTCCCCTCGGTTTTGGCGTTGGATATTTGGTTTCCACTGGTATGAAGAAGGTTTTTGACAAACTGCTTCCTGGCAGCAATTTAGAAGAAAGTGTTGCTCGGGATGAGAGCACTTCCACCAAGTACGAAGGTTTTGAGTCGTATCTTGTGGATCATTCCCCGACTGAGAAGCAAACCTCCCCAGGTGGGGAGGTTTGCTTCTCAGAGTACGAAGTTTTTGAGTCGAATATTGCTGATCCTTCCCCTGGGCTGGGAAACAAACCTCTGCGACTGTAGACATAGACATTATGTTTAATGACCAAGATGATGATGATACATGTGACCCATTGTTTTTAATTTTGTGTTTATTTTTCATTATTTTGGTTATTTTTTACTTTTATGATTTTTTCATGTAGGTTTTATTTCTAATGTCTGCCATTGTTGTTATTTATGTATGGGGAATAACAGGCCAAGCATTACATGTAGCTTTAAATTGAATTACACCTGGTAAAACGTATTTACCAGGTGTTTCAGGTTCTCTCTCGGGCTTCCTCCATCAGTCCCAAAAGATTTTGTGCAAATTAGATAATAAATTGGCAATGGAAGAAAATTTTAACTTGTTTATATAACAATAATAATAAATAATAATTATATCAATATAATTATTATATTAATACTAATATGGATCTATCTGTCTATCTTAGTAGGCTCCTACTACTAAGAACCTCAGCATCACTAACATGTTTAAATATAGATAAGATGAAGTCTGTGAGAGGGAGACCAGGTTTATTGGCCGAGTTTAAAATTAATCACTGATTATTGGTTATTTGCTGTGATGTATTTATTAACAAAACCAATTCAAACACAAAGATTACACCATATTATAATCAAACTATCAAGATAATTCTTTACATTTTTACAAAGTAAATTTCCTAATTAAATCCTAAATGTACATTTGTTTTTTCAGCTGAATGCATTAAATAAAATTTAATAATATTGTCATTCTCTATAAATGAATGCTACTGGTTTAGATCTATGGTGTGTGTTACAATTAACCATTTCTAGGGGCCACTGAATGTCTGGAGGGCCCCTACTAGCAGCTACTGAGTTTTCTTTGCCTTGATATCCCAGTCTTACAATTCGTAGATCTCAGAACATCAAAAAATTATATAGCCCTTTGAGCTTTTTTGATCTATAAAGCAGTCTGCAGCCAAGTGGTTGTAAAGGTGAAATAGATATTATTAGGGCTTAATTAGTAAAATTAAATTCTTGATTAATATGGGTTGTTGCTATGTTGTTGTACGGTGTTTTAAGATCTTGTTCAATGTGCCCTTTTTTAACTTTGAGCCCCTGCCCCTCCAAAGGTCTCTGCACAGCCCTGCACAAAGTTATCGTTCCAAAAGCATAGCAGCTATAAAACAATGCTATTACAGAGCTTCAAGGAAACACTGGTCTATTCATTTCTTTTCACTGCCATCAAAGTTACTCATATAAAAGATAGGCACAGTCCTTCTGGTATCAGCCCGCTAGATAAACAACTACTGGTATTGTAGTTGGTTTTCTTACGTGGAAGATTACATTTTGCACCCGCCACATATGTGAATCTTCTTTGAGTACCACACCAGGACCCATGTCATTAATAGCATGAACTATTATATTTTCACTGATTTCATCAAGGATTTTGCAAGGAATCCTTATTTTTAAGACTCTCTGACAAGGCCTACCTGCCTTCTGTGGTCAATTGTAACCTAAATAACAAGAGTCTCTCTCTTCCAACACACAAACACACTCACTAGTGGAGTCTGATAAGAGAAGTCAGTGTCAGCCCTGAAGGGAGGTGCTTGCTAATAGAGTTTGCTTTGTGGAGGAGATTGCTCTGAGAACGCAGGACTGATGTATTCACCTTTGTGTAGGGATGGAGAGAAGGCCTTTCCGTGCATACAGCTCACAATAGCCCATCAAATGGGTTACAAACTCTGAGGTTTGGTGAATGTTTTTTTAAATTTGAAAGTTGGTGAGAGATTTTTAACTATGGCACCACTCCACTTTTTTTTATCTTGACAGCGAGTCGGACTCGTTTCGAGTGAGAGTCGGACTTCGCCGAGGTTGTCCTTTGTCACTCATTCTGTTCATGATCTTAATGGCGAAAATCTCTAGGCACAGACAAGTGTTGAGGAGATCAAATTTGGTGGCCTCAAGATCCGGTCTCTCCTTTTGCAGATGATGTGATTCTATTGCCTTCATTAGATCGTGACTTACAGATTTCGCAGGAGCAGTTGGCAGCTAAATGGAAGTCTGGACCTCTCTGTTGCCCCAATCCCGGATTAAGCAAAAGATAAAGCATGGAAGTATCTTCCTTCTCTTTGACTTTACTCGGGTGAAAAAACATTTTATAAGTAGGGAATTGTAGACAATATAGTAAAGTGTGAATAATATTTATAGTGAGGATCAGTAATGGGCTAAAAGGCCAGAATAACAAAGTCATGGGTGATTCAGCAGTTGACAGTGCATGGCTGCAAGGTCATTCGCTGATCACTGAAAGATGAGCACTCATCTTGTCACACACACACATACTTGTTGTACTTTATAGAAAACGGGGACGTCTGTCCAGTAGGTTCGTGTTGGGGAATCAACTTTGACGATGGAAAAAAACCCAGCAGAATTTATTAGAACATTTTTAGATTTTCACATGTAAGAGTAAGCTTGAAAATTAGTCAAATTAATACATCCAAATGCTTTTCTGGTTTGTGTGGACAGTTATTGCTGTCCAAGAGGAAAATACATTTTCAAACAGTATCACAGCAGTTAATACCTTTATACCTTAACTGTACCAACATGACAATATATTGTACAAACATGACAATATATTAAAGGCAATGCCATGGGGGAGCTACTGGTTGCAGTAGCAACCCCATAGCACCCCTAAGGCCATCTCCTATCAGCTACATGTTCCTGTGAACACCTGATCAGGTGAAAAATGGAAAGAATTCATACTTTGCCTTGTTGGATTCTAAAAAGGTTCTAAGAAGAATTTTTAAAAAGCAAAAAAAAAAAGGTAAAAAAAAAAAAAAGAAATGGGTATGAGACCAAAAATATTGAGTAAGAAATTTATTGCAAACAACTATTAAACTGAAACAGGCTGTTCATCAGTTGATGAAAAGATTAAAAACACAGCCTTTAAAAGCCCAAATTGTCACATAAATGTGGATTCAGTGCTACTCACTACTTGGAGTAACATTCCACTTTGCTTCCTGGAAACAGTAGCATCAAGCTAGCCGAAACAAATTTTTGAGGTGATTAGCGAGAGGGGCGCAGCTATCATTACTGAGTCTCTTTTTGAAACTTATTTCTATCTTATGGGGGTTTGAGGGATTTTTTTGACGTATGGTCTTAAACTTTTCATCGACCGATGAGCAGCATATTTCAGTTTAATCCTGTCTCTTCAGACAGCTCTGCCCTTTACTCTCTGTTCAGTGAGGCACATACAGTGATGCCAAGCTCTTCAGCAGAAGGTTGGTTTGCTTTAAATGGGCTGATTGGCTAAAAGCTTTAAGGAACTTATTGATCTCTTTAGCAATACAAACAGCTCTGTCCGTTGCACATCTTTGTAAAACAAACTACAGATAATTTGTTTCACTATTGTACTGATGTAGAGTACTGCAAAGACTGATTTATTCATTCAGATAATTTCCCCAGACTATGCAAAGACAGGGTCAGCATTGTCTAGTGTGTGAGACCATCTTCTGGATTTTGTACGTTGAATTTCAAACACATCTGATCAATCTTTGCATAACAGAAAAACCCTTTTAAGTGTTGCAACCAAACCCCCGATGATCAAAAGGGAAGGATCCACTTCAGTAGTCGGTGCAGAAAGGAATAAACATGGAATCATTTACAGGACAATGCCTGAACGAACGCATCAAAGGCAGGTGTAGCATCACTACGGTTGAGGTGTAGTAATGGAGGAGAAGGCATTGTTGAATGAAAAGATTCAACGTGGTTACCATTCTTTCCCCCGCACTGTTTGAACTTTTCTGTCACAGTTAAATATTTCAGATTAAATCTTATGCTTCTGATGTGTTGTGTTTAATCAAGGACTCGTAAGCATCAACAGTCACAGACACTGAGAAAAAGTTTAACAAGTTTATTTCAAGAACATGCACGGCAGATTGTCACTTCTGGAAAATAAGGTAAGTTGTAAATGCGATGTTTTGGATGGACGACTGGATCAGGGGTCTTGCTTTTCTGCGAGGAACCAGTGAACAAAGGAGGAGGTACGTGTGAACAGAAGCAGTGGTTGGCAGTTGGTGTACAGTGGGTGATTGTTTCCCTTTGTCACCAGTAAGGAACAACGAAGTGTTGTCGGGTGGACAGGCGAACAGCAGCCAGGCTTGGTTCTGAGACCATGTCGACGAGAGAGGCAATGTCTCTTGTCACAAAATGTGTGATGTGATCAGAACCAGAGGACAACAGCAGCGTGTCCAGCAGCCAGGCAAATCCAGATGCAGAGGCTGCAAAGAGGGGAGGCGAGGAGACAAGGTAAGGTAAACCGAGGAGCAGACTTAGACCGAGGATACAGAGAACTGATACCCACATAAACCATCTGGTGTCTGCTGCTGGCGCATCAACCAGAGACTGCTAGAACAGGTGTGGAAGATCCCTGCTAAGTCAGCCTGGTAATCCTTCTTAACATCCTTCATCTGCTCTACCAAAGTAGGAACTTACATTTTTCTGCCACAACCAATTTCCTCTAAGAAACTGGTGACTGAACACCACCAGTTTCAGCCACCAGTGCATAGAGGAAGCGTCTATGCACTTCCTCAGCACATATTTTAATTCCTGACAGTACATGTGGTACTGGAAGACCAAAATGTTCCTCCGTCCATTATCTAAGACTCCTATCCTTGCAGGATCACAAAGGGGGTTTCTGCCTATCTCCAGCAGTCAATGGGTAAAAGGTGGGGTACACACTGCAGGGGTAGCAGTGCTACCAACTGTGCAGACTGAAAGCAGAAAAGCATCAAGAACAATTTAAGAAACCATAGAGGTTTATTGGCACAAGGTAGAACAGGACATAGAACTGGAGTGCTTAGAAAAGCAGAAACCATCATAAAACAATGAAAACCAAAGAGGTAAATTAGTGATGGAAAAGTGAAGAGTGACATAAAAGCCAAGTGAGCCTAATCAGAGCGATGCAGAACAGCTGAGCGAGTGCTGAGCAGGAGGACTGAGGGGAAACCAACAATGAAAACACAGAATGAATACAGAGGGACCCGCAAAGAAGTCAAACGAGCTTCAAAGGCTAAGGGAAAAAGTCCAGTGCGAATACGAGTCAAAGCCAAAAGAGTCAGGGAACAGAGAGCAAGAAATAATTATGAACCTATGAGACAAAACCCCAGGAATGACCAGAGCAGACCTCTAATAGATCTGTAGAAACTCTGACATCCCCAGTGGATTGACCTTCATTTCAGTTTTATATTTCAGTTAGTGGATGTCCTAACATTTTTCTCAAAATCCACATTTATATATTTTTTCATATTGTTTTTGTAAAAAGACCAAAGCAATGTGAATTTTCCAGATTTTTGTGGGATTCTTTTTTCCCCCAGAAACAAAAAGAAACAAGATTTGACATCTGTATGTGAATATTTCTCAAAAAAAAAAATATTTTGCAGGTTGTAATTTCTTTTCACTGCTGTATTCTTACCACTTTTTTAATCTCTGCTATGATAATGACACAAAAGAGTTTGACAAAAAGGCACAATTATGCACAAAACATCCTTTCTGGGGGTCAAAACGGCTGTGAATGTACCAGGCATGCTAAAGGATCAGGTGAAAATGTAGGTGGTCCTGTGATTGTATCTAAGTGACAATTTACAAATATTTGCATGAACCACTTTGAAAATGAACAAAAAAACAAAAAAGCAAGAGAAACATCATTCGCTGTTTCCTAATCCTTCATAATACTGTTGCTGTTGTGTCAAATCATGGCTGTCGGTATCTGTGGGTGAGGATTATACCAAAGCCTTCACCATAGTGTGTGTGTGAGCAGTGTGTGTGTGTCAACATAGGTCAGGAAACTGTAAATGTGATCATGCAGCTTATTCACTAATGCTACACAGTCTAGTGTCTCTTTTGCATGTTATTATGAATCTCCAGCTTCTTTCCACACTGTAATGATGTCATTTCAATATCTGGATGTGGATTTCAGGAGCTGGACTCTATTTGTCAGTCATGCATTAGAAATAAAGAAAGATTTTATTGTTCCAGAGTGTGTTAAAAACCAGCCTTTTGTTCTATTGGCAAACAAGTCCTTCCTGGAAGCGTAGACTCTGTTGAGAGGTTAAATTTTTACCCGCCAACGTTTTCCTGTGATGTTCGACGCTAGGACACTTACTGGAAATTGCCTTTGCTGCAAACAGCTATCCTCCTCTGTGCAGTGAGAAGTGCTGAGTCGAACAAAGCAGCTGTTATTGTTCATTTAATATTTGGAAATGTGACCGACCCGGACTGAACGACTTCATTCACTTCCTCTGCTAAAACATACAGGCAGTCTGCTATTCTAAGACAGAAAATCAACGTTACTGTTCAACAAAAAGGTGAAATTATAGGGGAACTCAAAGGGAGAACTGGTCAATGAAATGGAAGACTCTTGAAAGGATTAATGAGATATTACATTATTTAACTGCTTTGC
>CAEGAE010085357.1:0-60406 GCA_903067095.1 Girardinus metallicus
GCAGACGCTGCGCCAATCCGCCTGTCGATCTCCCGCTCCCTTCTTCCCTCATTCGTGAACAAGATCCCGAGATACTTAAACTCCTCCACTTGGGGCAGGACACCCCCCCTGACCCGGAGAAGGCACTCTACCCTTTTCCGGCTCAAGACCATGGCCTCGGACTTGGAGGCACTGATCCCCATCCCGGCCGCTTTGTACTCCTTTTACATAGAAACCCCCCCCCCAGAACTTTCCATTTTACAGCCAATAATTTTAAAACACATTTTGAAGTGTTTTCATGAAAGAAGAAACACCATTGCGAAGACCAAGGAACACAACAGACGGGTCAGAGAGAAAGTGGAGGAAAAGTTTCTCAAGTACTGTACTTGTGTTTGTGACAGTAGGATTCCTGTACCATGCACTCACAGCCATAGAATTACCTAAAAATTGGTAATAAATAGTTCTTATTGTCACTTTTATCATGATCGCAATAGTACCACAAAATATTGTGATAAAAATCCATATCGCCCAACCATTCACTAAAGTTTGTGGCATTAAAATGATTTGAAATGATTTAACAAATGTGTATGTTTTTTTGGAAGGTCATGTAAATGGTCTATTTCACTTGTGTACATGTTTGTTTTATGTGTGATTATCGACACAGTTTTTTCAGACTTCTTTCCTTGCGTGTCTTCGGCAGATCAAACCTTTGGCGCCGCGTCCGGTCAAACTCAGAGAGGACGAGACTTTCCAAGAATTTAGTCGGCCGCACAGGAGCAACTCCAAGGAGCAGCTCAGCGAGGTGAGTCCCCGAACAAGAACCTTGCCTTTTCCCCCAGACCTCCCACTGAGAGCTGCAGTTTTCATTCCCACAGACTAAACCCAGAAACCCGTAAAATGGGAATTTGTACAGAGGATGGCAGCACTGAATGTGCACTGAGGCTGAAATCAGAGGACAGGTGGTGTGGTGCTCTCTCCTCGTACAGCTCCGGTGCATTAATAAGGAAACTGACATACAGGAAATGATTAAGGTGGTTACACAGCAGCAGCAAGTTGGCCTCATGGTTAAACGTAGAGATGACTTAACATAAATCAGCCTGGTGTGAGCTGACCCCCGCCAACCCCAGAATGGAACGAGTTAAAGAAACGCTCCAATTATCGCCTCACCGACATCCATATGCAAGCCCATTTAGTCGGAGGAGTAGGTGGCAAATCAGAACGGAAGCCAGGCATCGCCGCGGCGTAAGGAATAAAATAATGCAATTTAGAAACAGGGAAAGTAATGAGAATTTATGCAAAATCTCTAGCGTCTCATTTTAAGGAATGTAGAAATATGATTCTTAACTAATGCCTGTCAAGCAGGAGCCTCCCAAACCTAACGGAACCTGATTGTTCATTTAGCCAAAGAAAGCCTGCAGACAAGGGCAGGAAAAACATGGAGATTTATATTTTTTTTGTTCCTGGAGAGGAGAGAAATTATAGAAACAACAACAACAAAAAAAAAAAAACAAACTCATTAGGTTCGTTGTTTTAAGCTAGTCAGCATTTTAGCTGGGATACAAAGAAGTGCCTTAAAGAGATTTAAAGAAAAAAAATCAACCAGGCTAATTTTTTTCCCAATTTTCATTCTTTTTCTTTACTGTGCGTCTCAGCTCCTTCTGCACAATACGCCCCCGCACCCTCTCCCCTTCACTCCCTCCCCTTATGCTGTTTCTCTCAAATTTGTATAAAAGGGTGTCTCTTAATGAAAAAGTCAGGAGGAAGAGGCGGGCTTGTCAGATAAAAGACCGGCGCTTGTTGACAGCTCTGACAGGGATATACGACAAGCACCGAGAGGGAGGGCGAGCAAATGGAAAGGAGGTGGGGGTGACAGGAGCGGCGGTTGTTGTGGTGATGGGTGTGGGTTGGACAGGGGGGGAGACGGAGGGCAGGAGTTTGGGGGATTCACTGTTGAAAATTGCATGCTGTAATCGCCGACGGTGTTAGATGTGGCATGTCTCTCTAATCTGTTGCCAAATAAACGGCGGCCAGACGCTGAGCATTGTAGCCATGGCATATCCATCCATCCATCCATCCATCCATCCATCCATCCATCCATCCATCCATCCATCCATCCATCCACCCATCCTTCCTTCCTACCTTCTCTCTCTCCCTTCCTCTCTGCCTGTCGTTAACGTTTCTCCTCCCTCTGTCCTGCTTCTCTGCCTTTTTCTTGTCTGCACTCCAGTTAAGGCCTGGCAACATTCCTCGCCGCCACATTGTCCCCATCTCTTATAAATATCTATACATATAAATATATGTATTTTTTTACGTATCTTTTTACAGCTCCGTGAAATCTCGACGAGTGTGTTGAAAGTGCTGCTAATTTTCACAAAACGTGCTCCACCACATCAAAGTGGCTCCCCGGCATTAAGAGCTCTCGACTAATGATGCCGCGTCGGCGACGGGTAAAACGAATTTCTCTTGTCTTGCCGCCAAAGGAAAGAGAGACAAATGGCACACCCGCCTATTCGCCTGTAAAAAAAACAACAAAAACAAAAAACAGTCATGCATCAATTTGGTAGAAGAGGGGGTGGGAAGTAAAGTAAAAAAAAAATTGCAGGAGGATGTTGTTTGTTCATTGCCGTGGTGGGGGTCTTTATCTGCTTATTTTGACTAGGTAATTGTGCCTGCAGTGCAGCAGGGCTTCACCACTGAGCAGCAGAAGGATTAGGGAAATGTGAGGTGGCTTCCGCCGCATGTGTCTCGCACAGAGAACAGGATGGTTCATTCACGTACACCTACCCGCGCACACACTCGCACACAACCTCGTCGTTCTACCGCTGAGGGCAGACGTACAGTCCCCCCGTCGTGGTACGAGAAGTTGAGTCGAGTTTATTTGTATAGCACATTTACAGCAACAAGGCAGTTCAAAGTGCTTCACATCATAACAACATAATTTAAGAAACAAGCAATAAACATCACATTTTGTCACCAATCATCAAACAAATACACATCAAGTATGCTGGTCAGTGTTTGATTTACTGCTAATCAAAGGAAGCTCTAAGCAGGTTGGTGTTTTAGTCTTGATTTAAAGGAACTTAGTGTTTCAACAGTTTGGCAGTTTTCTGGAAGTTTGTTTCAAATTAAAGGACCACACAATCTGAATGCTGCTTCTCCGTATTTGCACATTAGTGGAATTGAAAGTTGATACAACAGTAGCAGATCTTTAAAGTATTCTGTTGCTAAGATGCTCAGTGATTTATAAACTAACCAAAGTATTTAAGTCTATTCTCTGACCAACTAAAGATAAATGGATGGATGAGTTTCTCTATGTCCTTTAAACCTGGAAACGTTCTTCAGGAGATAGAAGGCCGACTTTGTAACCGTCTTTATGTGTTTCTGAAGGTTCAGGTCTGATTCCATCGTTTCAGACCTGATCTCTCATTGCTAGCTGTAACAATAACTCTAGATCGTTTCTCTTCAGGTCCAAAGACAACAACTTCAGTTTTGTTTTCGTTCAGCCGGACAAAGTCTTGGCACATCCTCACATTGATTTGTTCTGATTGGCTTTCCCCGGCGGTGGCAGAAATCACCCTCTGGTTTAAAAGAAGACAGACTGGACACTCCCCCTCCCAATGCCATGTTTTTCTTTCTGTCTTTATTGTCAAGAGAGTGGAGGAGAAGAGATTGGGGGGGCATGGAAATAGGGAGAGGATTAGGGGCTGGATTTAGCAACACTTTTGTTCTCCCAGGCTGTTTAGTTAACCCTTAAATGTTGCCAGCATCCGCCCCATCCCTTTCGCCATTAGCCGTCATAACCACCACGCATACACACACTCTGCCACCAACCCCTTCCCCCCTCTCTCCTGGGCGGGTTCTAAATCCTTTTGAAGTCCTAAGCGCTGCAGAAATCCATTGAGAGCCATGTATAATGGCTTTTAAAGAGAGAGTGTTTAGCTGTATGCCGACCCTATGGCTTATGAACGCTGGCGTTTTAATGGATCCCCCCCTTTTTCCCCTCCTCGATTTTATTTTTTTCCCTCCTTCACCAGCACTAAATCCAATGGATTGTCCCTCATTATCATTTAAATAAGCCTCTCTTTCTACTCAGAATGCTCCAAGTTGAATGAACTCTACATAGGCTAATTCCAAACGGCTCCGGCTTCCCTCCACCTATGCGCTTA
Organism: Girardinus metallicus; assembly: GCA_903067095.1. NCBI lineage: Eukaryota > Metazoa > Chordata > Actinopteri > Cyprinodontiformes > Poeciliidae > Girardinus > Girardinus metallicus. The sequence continues at coordinate 4,146 of CAEGAE010085357.1, forward strand.
TGCTCTCCTGCAAGCGCACGCATATAGACTCGAGCTGACAAAACAGCACGCATCCCTAGAAATAAGAGCACACTCTGCCTTCCTTTTTGGTCTTTTTTGTATTTACAGATTTATTTATTTTTTGCCTTATGTGCAGTATTGCCTGCTCTCTCCTCTCTCGCTGTGGCAGCGAGGGGTGCAAAGAGGTTGAGGAGAGAGGGAATAGCCTTTTGATTCCCACAGGGCCTGCTTTCCGGTTCGCGGCAGGACTCCTTGGTAATCGTCGCCACAGGAACTGTCCTGCGAATCAGAGGGGCACACAGGCGTTGATGAGGGGCTGATGCCTAGAGCAGGTGTAGGTGAATAGTTGAGGGGCACTGGGAGAGTGCAGAACAAGGGAGGCAGGGGCAGCGGAGGTGTGCGTGCGTGCGTGCGAGCATTTGTGTGTGGGCGTGTGTGTGTGTGTGTGTGTGTGGTGGGGGAGGTCATTTTGGATTGAAGGTGGACCTATGGATGAAATTGCTCTAGCAGAAAAGTTCCCTCCAGAGACCAGGGGGGAGAAATTGCCAATCTAGACAGAGGAATAAAAGCAGTGAAAAGTGGAAGTGGAGGAAGGGATTTGGAGATTGGTATTCGTGCTGCGCTGTGACACACAGAGAGCCAGAGAACAGAACAAAAGCTGGCTTTTTTCCCCCCTGTCCTCTTCCTGCTTTGCTTAGCATTTTGGGGGAACTACGTTTAAAACAAAATTGCAGAGTTAGTTTGACGGCGTTCCAAAAACCTTCCATAAATTCATAAAGAGATCGTCATGCTTGATACAATAAGCGCTTTAGGAATCTAATATGATTTGGCTTGGGTAAAGGCAGGACAGATTGAAATAATAATAATAATAATAAAAAGATTAGATAAAATAATGACATCAGGTAAATTGCATTAAAGTTCTATTTACATAAGTATTACAGTTCCTTAAGTCTTGCATGAATGAGCATTATAAAAAAGCTGTTCTCAAAAAATGTTACAAGTTCAGAAGATTAGCTTTCCTTTGCAAATGCATTAATTCAGTTCAAATTCAATTTAAAAGAATACTCTATTAATTCTAAAAAGTGAAATTAAACACTGTTGTAACTCATGCCATACAAGCATCTGCAAAGAGTTGTGGTGGAAGGTAATGCAGTAGCAGTCAGTCTTGCAATGAATTTGAAGAAGCCTCTGACTGAAGACGCCGTCGCTGTATGACTCATGATCCTCATGACATGCTAACGGCTCAATATCCAAACAGCTGAGATGTCAAATCACAGCAAAACGTCCCGGATGACACCATAAGTTGCTGGCAGTGCTGCTGGTCCGCCTCATTTGTTTTTGCCACACCTCTTTAAGTCCCCGTCTGGTTTATGGTTAGAAAGTCAGGCAGAGAGCCGCTGAAGTTGGAGATGTGATCTTTGTTCATTGTGAATACCAGGCTTGAACTTCCTCCTCTCTCTGCTCTTTTGTCTTGATCTAAATCCATAAAACCTCTTTTTTTTTTTTTAACTGCTCTTGGGTTTGGGGTTGTAGTTCAGGGATCATTTGAGTTTTGGAGATGCTCAAATAATCTGCTCCTCCAAAGCAGATTATTTGTTAAAACAACACCTTGCTGCAGTATAAACCAAAGACAAAATGGATCTGGTAGTCAGTCATAACCTTTGCATATTTTATTAGCGATTAGCACAGTTCGTGCCTTTAGCATTGTCTTTGTCTCTGAAACTTCCAAAAGCTGTCAATTTTCCAAAATTATTCAACATCTGTTAGCCAACAGAGCTTGAAAACAGGGCTACTTTGTTGTCCTTTGATGAAACTTGTTACTTAAGCAATAGAAATTTTTTTTTCCGATTTGAAAGTAAATCCTGCTCAGTCAGATGTGACATCATCTCCACAATCCCTGAGAGACTGAGTGGCAGGTTTCTCCTGGATCTCCTCCTCCGTCCAGGCAGGAGGAAAAAGGAGTGATGTGTGCAGGTGTCGGGTACATGACAGGGTGGGCAAAAGGTTAACGTGAATATTGATATTAAAGAGTCGTTGCTTCATCATGTCTGTGTGAGCGAGTGAATCGCTCCTCAAAGGTCATCCTTGTTCTCCTCTCTCTCTCCCCACAGAGCTCCACTCACTCTCTGTCGGGGCGCGGCTACTCGGTAAGTGACATTTTCATGCTTCATAGCTTTACGGCTGAATTACAATCTCCAACGACTCGCTTTATGGCCCCGGCGCTCGACATTTTAATTATGTTAAATAGAGTAATGGAGAAATCATGATATTAGGAACATTAATTCTGGCTGACTGAATGATTAAATTGTGGGAAGGTGTCCTGCACTACCTTGACGAAAAGGGCCCCGCTTTATTGGCATTGATCGGCGCCATTCGCCAGCAGTGCAATTTGGCACCGAGTTTCATATTTTCCTGCGGTAACAGTCAGCGAGGCATCTTAATGTTCATTACGATGTAAATCCTGTTTTCCTTAAATAAGGCAAGGTGTGGAATAGCATCTACATCTAGTCTTTATTCTTCAAAAAAATTTGGATTAGAAGTTTCTAATGATTCATGAAAAACGAGTGCATGCGATGGGTTTTCTTATAAAACATGATGTTGAAGGATTGCCTCTTTGTTTTGGTTCATCTTACTGGTCACAGTCAAATGTTTCACATCAACGAAACTGTGTTAATATCAGACATAACCTGAGTAAATAAAAATGTAACAGTTTTCAATTGAAAAGCTTTTTTTTTTTTTTTTTTTTTTTTAGAATTAAACATCATCTATCCAACCCAACCTGGCCCTCTAACCTAAGAACTCATCCTGAGCTTTAGCAAGAGTAACATAGTTCATAATACAGCATCTCTATCAGATTTATGTCCTGACCTGCAAAATGTGTTTTGGGGTTGGTTTTTTGGCCATTTAGAGGGAGACTTGCTAGTTCTTGACTAGGCCACTTCAAAACTTTTAGTCTTTGAGGGACATGATGGTGACCTGCTACCTAATCCAAGTGAGCTTTAACTTAAGGTCACGAACCAAATGCTCTGTCTTCTCCTTTAAGATGAACTTGTCCAGGTTCTGAAACAGCAGCAAAGCCCCAGCATTGGTTTCGGCCCTGGAACTCTCCTGTGAACGCCATTTGCCCAGGGTCTTACTTATTGTTGAATCATCAACACTAACTTTGACTCAGATGAGTGAGGCATGCAGTGTTTATATTTTCCTGCCTCCTAGATAAGTTGGAAATGCACTCTTGGAGTAATTCTGGTAGACCAGCTACTCTCAAGGTTTGTCACTGTTCTACGTTTAGCTCCATTTGCAGATATTTTGTCATCTAATGAAAGGGCAGCGCCTCCCATTTTTGCTGCCTCAGGCACCTGTCTGCCCATATCTTATGTTTGTTTTTTTTTTGTTTTTGGATGGGCTGTACGGAAATGTCAGTTTCCTCCCTGGGGGACTAATAAAGGTATTCTATTCTATTCTCTTTAAGTAGAAGAATGACTCGTTGTTTTTTAACTTCATGTTGCTGGACAGATGCTGTTAAAGTACTTTTTTTACTCTACTGGTATGGTAGTGATCAGGCCCAGTCAGGACCCTGCTTTGCTCCTCTGGCTAATCATATTTTGACAGGACCAGGTTGGTTGGTATAGCGTAGAATTTGGATTTATTTTTCCTTCATAAGAGTAAATTGTCATTTGAAAACATCTTGCATTTACTCAGGCTATCTTTGTTGAGTTGACGATCTGAACAATTTACTATAACAACAAATTTGTAAATGGGCAAATGTTCGAGTTCATTTCTATAGTTAACCTAAAAAAGGAATTACTTTGTTTTTATTGTTTGTAAAATCTTTTCGACTTCCTATTTTTATCCCATTTAAGCATTTTTTTTCTTCCCCTTTTGCATTGACGAAGTAAAGCGCTATCCTCCGCTGCACTGTTTGTTGCCACGATGTGTCAAGTCTCGGAATAATGAAGACAGCGCTTGTCCTTTATGTCCTTTGCTAAAAAGGGAGCTCATAAGAGGTACTTTATTTAAAACATGCTCCTTATTTGCAAATGAGCGGCATATGGTGCGGGTTATTGTAGCTCGGAAGCAATCACCCAAACAAACAAAGCAACTATAAATGGTTTGTCATCCTTAATCTGCCTCAAAGGGCTACTGTTAAAGCGCCGAACAAAGCAAACTTCAAAAAACATTGATCTCTGTGGAATCGGGGGGAGGGAGTTTTTTTTTTTTCTTTTCTTTTCTTTTCTTTTTTTTTTATGTTGTTTTAATAGAACATGTCACATTCCTGCTCCCCGGCATCAGCACACTCACAGAAGGATGAAAACAAACAAGACCTCCAAAAAAAAGCTGGCAGAGCCCTTTGGCTCGAGCTGTCAGTTTAAGTCGGCAGGGAACGAAGCCTTCTCTTTATCTGAAAGGCGAAGGGGAGGGATTCGGAGCGAGAGAGGTGCAGTTTGGCTTGGAGGTAGTGGTGTGGGAGGAGGAGGCGGGGGGAGATTGTGCAAGCAAAGCAAAGTCTAGTAACGAGGCCAGGAAGTTTCATGTTGTCTGGCTCCCCCTCGCCGGCTATCTGATGGTGCTATCTGCAGTGTTTGTAGCCTCCAGGCACCTCCTGGGTACTGAGCTCTGACACTCAATCTGCTCGGCTGCAGGGTCCGCTTGATTTCTGGGGGCTGCTTATCTGCAAGTGCTCCGGGCTTTACAGTACCATGGTTTTGAAGGAGGGCTCAGGGTGCTGGGTCAGAGGAGCTACAGGGAACTGCAGGGCAGAGGCTGAAAGGCTGTAGGAGGAGGAGGAGGAGAGTGAAGAAGAGAAACGGGTAGGAGAGAGAACAGAACGTTAGAAAAGAATCAAGAATGCTAAGTGGAGTGTCAGCAAGACAAACCACCAGTAGCATTGATAAGTAATCTCATAAGTGACTATTTAAATTGATCAAGATGAAATTATTTACCTCCCCGCAAATAAAAACTAATCAGTCGTGTGTGTGGAGACTGTTTAACTGGCCCGAACCAGTGAGAGAAGATTAAATATGTCTAATATGACGCAAAATGTCGCAAAAAATTTCACGATTTTCTTAAGTTTTTATTTTTACACAATTTCTCTTTATTAAAATATGACTATAAGAGAACTTTTTTTTTACGTATTTGTTAAAATCATCATGTTTTGACAGCATCAGTGAAAAAAAAAAATTAAGCACTTCTGCCTTCTCCCAGTTCTCCCAATACTAACCGCAAAAATACGCCACTCAGTCAGAAACAACCAATCAGAGCCAGGAAGAGGGTCTTAGCACTATCAGTCACTCTCATGCTCAAGCTGCTCACACCTTTCCTCTTGTTCTCTGCTGAGTTCACCACAACATGGCCTGTTGCAAATGCTAAGGCTAGTTAGCACAGTCAATGATGATGGTGGATAAGCCGTTTTCCTGGAACGGTGAGTTGTCTCTCTGCCATCAGCAGCACATACACAAGATTGATTAACCTTCCTCCTGGCTCTGATTGGTTGTTTTTGAACAGCAGCAGTACATTTCTTCAGACGGCAATAGTAGCACTGGAGAAGGTCATAGATCATATGTCTCATATTATACTGTTATGACATGATGATAGTTTTATCATTTATGGTAAAAACATATTTTTGTTAAACTTATATACTGCAGCTTTACAGTTGAAGAAAGTTTCCGTTTGCCTCAAACAGTTTCCCCCCAACTCAAAAATGCAGTTTCATTTTAAGAGGTTATAAATATCAATTTCACGTAAAGTGCACTCTTACGGTATAATAAGTTTGACATTTTTCAATAGTCATTACACTGCAAATTTATCAGTGGTCTTTTTAATTTCTATATTAATTGTTTTATAATCCCTTTACTAATAGAGGTAGTTATAGCAGCAGTATTATTATTATTTATTATTATTATTATTATTATTATTATTATTTTAGTCCTCTGTCACCACGCTTCTGCTACATTATACTTGTCAGGCAGTAATTACAGTCCGGGCACACAGTGCACCCAGCATTCAAACTGTTGTTTGAAATCGCTGACATTTGTTGTTGTTGGGTTTGGGCCCAGTGCAGAATGTTCTAGGATTCAGAACACACCATAATGTCATAATGGGCCATTCAAAACGACCCCTCCCCCCAACAATAAAAATCTGCCTCTTCACCATTTCCATTAAGTCCGTTGCCTTGGTTATTTATTTTCAAATAAGTTAGAGGATAATAACATTTTTAAAGCAATGCCATAAAATAGAGTTAAATGCTCTGTCATGTTGAAGATGTTTTGGCAAGACTGACATTAGTAGATAGAAATTATATTAATTTCCGTAACTGGCAATGGGAAAATAAGTTTTTCATATATACATTTACAAGATTAAAACATTGTCTTTCGGAACAGATCAATTTTATATTCAGTGGTTCCTCTGTATGAACTAGATACTAATACTGAAACACATCATGGTAACTATTAAAACCCGTTTTAGTTTAATCCTTATCACTTAAAAAAAGTATTTGCTAGCTGAAGGAAATGGAGAAAAATTAACCTGGTGCGTTGCAGTAACAAGGCTTTGAATGTCTCTTACAGGCCACCGTACAGTCTCTCTGCTTGGCAGCTACAATCTAATTTCAGTTTGTTCATGCTTCCCTGTTATTCTGCCTTGCTGGGCTTCAATGTTTCAGTCAGTCTGAGACCATCATGTCAGGTTGAGTTTGTTTTGGTAAAGCTAACCACTTTGTGCTAATCTGCAGCAAAAGATGCTAAAGACAAGTTTAAAATCTACATTTTGTTAATTTTGTCTATTTTTCAAAATGATAAAATTGTTTTCTATCAACTGCTCTCTCTCACTCACACATAGCATCATTTTTATTCTCTGCTTGTACCATGAATAATTAATGACCACTCTTATTTTTATTTCTTGCATTATGTTTTTACAAGGGAAGTTGGAATTGAATAAAAAGAATATCTGCAAGTCAAACAAAAACCAGAGGTGGGCAATTGGCGGATCTAATAAATATCTGATAATTTAAGATGCAATGTAAGCTTTGGTTCTTTTCTGTCTCAGTAAGAGCAACTTTTCGCAATAGTAATATATGAACTATATCAGGTTGTTATAATGTGGCATTTGTGTTTCTGTGTCATCACTAGAGTTTTGGTGACATTTATAGGTGACTGAAGACGAACGAAAATTAGAACTAATCTTTGGAGCACCGAGTGAAAACAGATAAGCTGTGCTTCGACTTATCCTTACTGACTGACTCAATCACTGTGGAGAACTGGATAGGGAATTGTTTCCCAAACCAATTCTCTCAGTGCTTTGGGCGGCTTCATTATAACCTTAGCAGTGGGGAACAATGTGGGCACTGTTTCCTTTGCTTTCCACCTGCTTGTTGTTCAAGAAGAGATGTGCAAGGGTTCCAGGCAATTTATCATACTCTCTGGGGCTTCAAGATTAAGAACCCCAACATCTCCCTCTGCACTTGGGAGATAGGTGCTGCAGGAGATGCAGAAAATGTCACAAAATCTCTTTACAACAATCTGGCCATCCTGTTGCTTCCTGTGGGCTGGGCAGATTGTACCTCGCGGGTTGAAGAGGGGAGGGAGGCGGGCAGATGAGTTTGGTGGGTTGGCATTTCAGCTGAGCTTAAAAGACAACACACCACTCCTTCCCTTCAGATGAAGTGATTAAGCTCAAGTCTCCAACCCCCAATCTTTTGAAACCACCCAAGGCCAAGAAGCGGCTCTTGTTTTCACGCACGATAAAAGCACAGAGCTTTGTCTGTGACAGTATAATCTGACTAGTCTGTTTTGGGAAGGTTTATCTCCGTGGTGTCAGGGAGTGAAAACCTTAGCTGGAGTGCTTTTGGTTGATCACGGAAGCTCAGGCTCTCAGACGCCCGTTCAGCTTGTCATAATCACGTTTAACGCTAAATGAGTCTACTCTATAAACAGAGCTACCTCAGAGTCATGTGTGAATCCTTAAACAGTTTTGTTTAGATTGATTTGGATTCTACGACCCCTCTTTGTTGTGGAGAAAAAGACACTTAGCTCCCTGCCAGATGAGGCTTTTTCTAAAGATCTCAATCAAATGCAGGATTATGTCAATTATAATTATCTAATAAAACTTTCACGCTGCATTGCACAAAGCAACAGTGATTCATTGGATTAAATGTTGCATCCAGTGAAAGTAAGACGATTGAATACAAATTATATTTTGCACAATATCATTTTTGTAGCGATGATTTGCTGTGTTGCTAGTGTCTTTTTGAGCAGTTTAACGTTCTCATTGTTGTTTGTGTCAGAAATAGAGACAGAAGCCATGTTTCTATTGACCATATAATTGCGCAATTTGACATTTCGAAAAGAAATTCACTTAGTGGAAACTCAACAGTTTCGGAAAAATTGCAGTGTTTCCACTGTGCTAGGATGAGGCGGTTTTTTGGCTGGCTTACGATTAGCTTAACCTGAGATAGAAGTACTTTTTTGTACATTACGCGAGTCACTTAATCAACAACTGCATGTTACCAGTGGTGCAAACCATAACGAAGAAGATGGCAGGAAGTAGTTGGATATTTTTTAATGTCTTATCGCCTGAAGAAACTTATTCACGTATGATTTTTATTGCGGTTCTTATTTAATAGATACAATCACATTAGCGGAATGCTGACAATGTTTTGTGCACATCTGTACTGGCAACGCAGTTACTGAAATAGGCTGGTGAACAAAATCCGACAATTTACATCTTGATCAACTTAAGAACTCAAACTGTGGTTTTTGTGATCAGTGAACACGGCGTATGGAAGCTCTTCTGGTCAGGTGTGGAAGTTGTTACTGCAGGACAAATACTACAAGCACATAGAAGTAAGAAGGAATTTACTTGCAAGAGACTGAGAGAGAGCAGTTCTTTTAACAGATAACGAGAAGGCTTAATGTGGTGCAGCAAAATTGTTTTAGTTTATCCTTTTGAGCTTTCAACCTGTGCTTGTTAGGGAGCATATCAGATTTGGAAACTTCAGAGCTAAGACAAGGATTGTCACTTTCTAAGGAATTAGTACATAGACCACTGTTTCAGTTTTGCCAGCTATGCTAATCCTGCTAAAAGCAGATTAAAATGTCAACTCTGTGATCATTTTTTCATATATTTGTAAAACTCTGTATTTCTATAACCGTTCTCTCAGACATGATGTTGCCTCTGCTCCCAACATAAATATTTAAGAATTGCTCGCAGCAGAAAGGCAAAACAAAATCAAATGGAGAATGACAATCGGCCACAAAATTCTTATCGATGCATCGCTGCTCCGTTTCTCTCTATTTCCCATTTGACTGTTTTTTTTCCCCCTCATGCCTCTTCCAGCTTTTTTTCACGCTGCTTAATTTCCAGAGACATGCAGGTGTCTCTATACCACTGACTTTTCACGGGGTGAAAATTAGAGATGGAAACCAGGAGCCCAGCAGGAGTCGGCTGGGGCCCTGACATTGTCCTGGCCTTTGGGTGAGGCACTCCTTGTCAGGGGCCTCTCTAAGAGGGCCGTCCGCTGTAAAAGAAGAAAAAAACCCTATTTGTTTATCCCTCTGTGCGGTTGGACTTTAGTTCCTGGACCTCGCTGCTTTCCGCGCACCAGGGACCTGAGCTGTTGCCGCTAGCAACAGATAAAAATTGCTGTTAACCACAGCAGGTCCCATAACACATCAATCAAAGGGTCTGCAGATAAAGGCTGCAGGCTTCTGGGGCCCTGGGTGAATGGCGTGGTTGAAAATCCTTTCCCAGTGGCTGAGCACACAGCTCAGATGATAAAGGCCTGCTATCATTCAGAGCTGTGAGAGGAAACTTCCTCTTAAGCTGTGCAGCTCAGGTTTTGTTCTAATGGGGATGCATTAAAACAGCACCAAGCATAAATGGGTCTCCAGGAGAAGTCATTTGACTAAAAAGACGACTCCGTTAAGTGGTGATGACCCGTCCTCAAAATAACGGCTCTAACATAGTTCGCTCGTTCTTAATGAATTCCTAATTGCTTTTACCAGTTGGTTTTGCTTTAAATACTACTTAAAGGCTGAGATGTTCAGCTGCTAGGGGATCCGTATTCTTAATCTTTTATGTTGCTATGAAGGAATTCAAAATCAGCACCTGGAAATTACTTAATGCAAGAGTTGTTGAAAGACCTCATGGCTGGAACAAAATCACAAGTTATTAGGGATACCACTTCCTAAAAAATGTGTGTATATATTCATATATATGTATATATATATCCTCTATTTTTTGCATTGTACGGTGAGAAATCTAGTTCAAGTAAAGATGGAAAAATGAAATGCTAATCTAAGTGATAGCTTTGTGAAAGATTTACATAGTGAACATGGTAAATCCCATTTGGCGTGCGCAAGTCTGTTATGGTAGACCACGCCGCCTGCTGGTACCAAATGATAACTCAATTTTGCCGAAATCAACAGATCTGCTGTGATGCTTCGATGTTCACTTAAAAGCTATCAAATGATGTGTTGCCCTTTAGCCGGAACAAAAACAACAACAAAAAAAAATCATACGTTTTCCCAAAACCTTATTTTGTCTTGTGAAGCTAACGTTGTGCCGGATGTAACTCTCCTCTCTTACCCTCCTGTGGAGCACTACATCCTGTTGGTTCATACAAATGGTTTCTTGAAGGTGACTTCCATGGATTATACTAATTCTACTGCCCTGAGATCTAATTCATGATGATAGCTTGTGTTCGTGGTAAGAAAGAAGAGCAATAATGACCTTTCCTCATATTAAATCCGGTTAATGTATTCCCACATGAAGCTCCCTGCTATCACCCATGTTAAAGTTAGTCGAAATGAAATGCGGGCTCTCATGGGTAAAAGCATTACTTTTATCCCCACAAGCCCAGCCTTGATTATCATGATTCTTAGTTTGTCCTGGATGCACTCTCCCCTAACTCACATTTGCCCCACTTTAAACAAATAGGCCTATAATGTAACAATCAAAGCGTGCTCCAAGGATTTGTTTACCGCAGGACCCTCTCACCATTAAGTTTCACGGACACCGTAGACAAATAAAGTGGTAATTCCACTTTATCATATGTTACATATACCACAATCAAGCGGCAATTACATGCTCCTTCCATTTGTAAGAGCTCCCAGTGCTGACATGGATGTTTTAATGAGGGCTGTAATGAACGCTCGGGGTGTTTGGCAAGTCTCTGAGATGATGCCGAGGCTTTTATGGCTTCCCATTATAACGTACAATTTGCATCAGCAAATTACAATGCTCCATATCATTATCCTGCACTGAGGCCCGATCATAAATTAGAGCTCCAATTACAAACATCTATCTGAGAAGCAGGAATGAATGCAGTGGCAGCCCACCATTTGCAGACAGACGGGATTGAAAGCCTCCTGTGGACTGTGGGATGAGACGTCCGTAGAGATGTGACATTACCATAAACCCTTCTTGTTGGGATGGAGCAGACCATGCTGCTGTTTTTTTGTTTTTGTTTTGTTTTTGTCTCTGCTGTTCCACACGACATGTTTCACGTCAATGACGTGTTTTTGACTTTAATTGCTGTCCACGAACTAACAGTTCACACTGATTTCAGAGACAGACTGTTTCACACTTCTCATTCAAACATATGTAAACCGGCCCACTCAGCTGTGAAGAGAGGGGAAGCTTTGTCTATTGTGCTTCTGTTCGTAACGAGCAGGGCCTCCGTCCTGTCCACTGCTTCTGCTTGATTGTGTCTCCCTTTCGATTTGAACTTGATGTCGAGTTTCCTACTCAAAAAAAAAATAAAAAATGAAAAATTATTTTTAATTTAGGAAATTTTTCAATTCTGAGTAGGTATGAAAATAATGTTGTATCTGTTCATCCATGCATACAACATGCACATGTATACAGTCTGGAGAAATGGGGAGTTTTGAAATAAGGAATGTGTAGGCCTTGTTTGTCATGCATTGAATAATGGATAGTACAGATTTATTCTTTTGTGCATTCACACCAACACCTGTTTGGTGTTTAACCCTCTCCTGATCTTGGCACAATGCTCGGGAGGAGTGCAGCAAGTGTCACGTTCGGACAGAGGGGAAGCCGGCGATTTTCCCGTCAGACCGTCAGTTCTCAAAACCACACAGAAAAAAAACTTGTAAAAGTGCATGCGGGGCCAGAGTGTCCCCGCTAGACCGTGTATAGGTAAATGACCCCATCTCTTAAGACCGCAGGAGGGTTAATCAAACTTCAGTTAGTTTGACTAGAAAGTCGGGTTTGTTTGAGGAGGTGTGAACGTGCAAGCGAACTCTGGTCCGCCTCAAAACCTAGGTCTGATTCATTTGATAGGGAGCAATGTGAAAGCAAACCGCACTGGCTGAAAATGCAACAAATGTTTCAATTTTGGTTCCCAAACAAATCTGTCGGTAAAAACACCCCGAGTTATAAAATTTCCCTGATTTAAAGAGGCACTGCATTCCTTTTGATATCTCCTAAGAAACTGAGTAAACCAGTGACAATTGTAATTAAAAACACTCCCCTACCAAAACGCGTAAATCATTTTTTTATTATGATCATACACACGGCTCTCCTTTTTTAATATAGAGACCTACCATTCTCCCAGGTGCAAACGGTAGCTGCAGAAGAAATGAGCAGCAGTGTGTCTGTGATGACTGTGTTGCCTGTAATCTGCGACCTGTGACCAAATCTTTCGTGGAGAGGTAGAACAAAAGGCGCACACCAACAGATCGCTGCTAGCAACAGGCAGAAACCCACCTCTACAGATGAGACAAAAGGCCTGCGGGCTTCCTGCGAGCCCACAAGAGCACCGCAACACTGCACAAACATAGCCTGAAATTAAGAATAGCCAGAGGCAGGCCCATTTCTACAGCAGAGTTAACATGTTGCTTTTTCTTTGTCTCGACGAAATTCTAGCATGGGGTTGCAGCAGGACAAAAAAAATTTAGAAAAGATTTGTTGTTTTTGTTTGAATATAAAGGAAAACCAGGTTTATTTTTTTTTTTCATTTTCATTCTCCAGCTATATTCACACGCCTTACAGCAATCTGCAGGCTCATTTTAAAGGTATGCTAATGTGCATGTTTTGAGGTGTTTCTGCACTTGCACCTCATAGCAGTTATTACAGCTACTGCTGCTGCTCCTTTAGCGCTGCTATAAATCAAGTTTGGGTGGCTTAGGTACCCCCCACTTCCCTAACTCTGCCTGTGCAAGCAACATTTGTGAAACCTGTACAGTAAAAGAAGTTCTACTAAGTAGGTCATGTTCTGCCACTCTCCTTCTAATCACTCAACGAAAAAGAACATGATTCCCCCCCCCCCTCCGCCCGCCATCGGAGCCCCTCAGCCTTGCTCTTGGGATTTTTAGGAGCAACACACATTCATTTGATTTTCCTGGCATGTGTTTTCTCCTTTTTCTCTCCCCGCACAACCCTCGTTACTTTGCTTTCCTCGTATCTGACGATACACGAGCAACACCTACCCTGCTCCAACTCACAAACGTACCACTTCCCCTCCTCTCAGTCCTCCTCCCTCCCTCTGTCTCCTCCCCCCCCGCGCCTCTTTCTCGCTCACGCCGTCTCCCCGTCTCTCTCTGTGGAGAAGGTGTCTGACAGCAACAGCAGGCAAAGTATAAGATTACAGGAGAAGCAGGGGCAATTATACCTCCAGCCGATGCTGGTGTGTTTATGAGGAGAGTAACTGTTAATGACAGTGTTGTGGTTTCTCTAGAGTCGAGAACACAGCTTAGGCATTCCTGGTTCCGTTAGCCCTGGCACACGTTCTGATTTTTGTTCTCTTTTTCCTCTCTCGAGCTCTGCCTGTTCTTGACACCAAATAGACCTCATTATTAAGCCAGGTAACCTTTTTCTGTTGACTGATTAGAGATGAAAAACATTTTTTGTTGTTGTTGTTTTTCTGTGCAAACACTTGTCCTATAAAAAAAATCAACAAATAACATGCAGTTGTTAGCAACTGGATATCCATCAGCAGAGCTTCGGCTGCTTTACCAAGTCCCTCCTACGTGCTTTCACACACAGGAGACAGATTGTGAAGATTGGAGCGCGGTTTATGTTTAGATGAAGGAGCTGAAGCATAATTGCCCCGTAGGTTTCCAGTGTCCAACACAGACGATTTCCATATGCAGTGCTCCTTGGAGACATTAAGCTAATTTTTAAACACATAATGTTTGATTCTGTTAGTTATGCTGTCATTTTTTTTGTTATTCCTCTATCAGATAGAGATACTAAAGATAAACTTATTGTTTCTTTGATGGTGTTGTTTTTGCTCTCATTTCATAGATGTTGTCTTCTGTGTTTCACCAAGCTAAAATCTTTTTATATTGTCAGTTGGTGCTTGGAAACTGGTTACCAGTTCAGATACTCCCTGTTTGAAAAATTGCAACCTTGACTTGCGTGAGTGTGTTGGTTATTTCTGAAATACAATAGGAGCATATGACGAGCCTCTTACACTGGGATTAAAATGCTCTGTAATCATTTTTATATAGTTGTGTTTGAGCTGCTGTAACCGTCTTTATCGCTTTCAGCTGCAGAATTTAATTTAAAACATCGTCATGAGGCAGCAAGCTGACAGAGTTGTACAACTGTCCTGTGAAAGTATTCATACTTTTACAACCATGAATATAATTTGATCTAAACTCTACCATTAAAGCTCTGGCTGTGTGGTAAAGTGACATCTCTGACTCGCTTTACCAGCTTTCCTGACCCTAATAAAGAAAAATGTTCCCATAGCATGATGCTGCCACCACCATAATTTGCCTTTGATGCCATTTGTCCACTAACCCTCACTGATGACAATCTACTTACACCTTCATAGAACGTTTGTGTTGATACTCAGATCTCATGATGCACATGACCATTACCATCTATGTCAAGTCAATTTGCTTCTCTGGATTTTATTTTGGCGAATGAGAGAAAAGAAGAGCTGAGTACAAACACACACCCCACTTTCTACATTTGATTTTTTAAAATCATGCCCATGTTTAGAGTTATGCACAAGTTTATATTGATCATTTAAAATTATGGTAAAATGCTTCAGAGCTGAAACGATTAACCTGATTAATTGTGATCGGTCGATTATTGAAATGATCATCGGCTAATTTAGAAATCAATTAATCATTATTCGTGGAGTATACAGGCTCAAAAAAAAAAAACATATTATTATTGGTAATTATTATAAATAAGCCAAAGCTGTAGAAAAAATATATGCATTTTGTATTTAAGATAAACTCCTTTGCTTATGAATATGTGTTTATCCAGAGATCCTCAAGTGGTAAAGTTTTAGCTTTATATGGTTCAGATTTAACTAGAGGAATGCTATGGTATTGCATTTTAGGCAATTAAATGACT
Source organism: Girardinus metallicus (assembly GCA_903067095.1). Lineage (NCBI taxonomy): Eukaryota > Metazoa > Chordata > Actinopteri > Cyprinodontiformes > Poeciliidae > Girardinus > Girardinus metallicus. Next base: position 19,476 of record CAEGAE010085357.1, read on the forward strand.
AATTGAATTATGAAATAAAAGTCTTTAGTTGTCAATTAGAAATATGTAGAATGTGGAATTATTTTTACCTGATTAATTGAATAATAATAATAATCAGAATCGATTACTAAAAAAATTAATTGCAGTCCTTAAAATACTTTGTATGTCGTGGTTTCACGATGTCCAAGGCAGAGGTCGCGTTAACAGAATATTTTCGGTATTTGACTGGTTATTTTTTCAAACGACGGGGAAATTTGAAGCCCGTCGGTCATTTGACAAGTTATAATTAACACCCTTCACTGGTACACACAGGCAGACATTATAGGCTTTACGCAAAGAGTTCATCGCAGAGGCAACTAAAATCAATCAATAAAAAAATCTTTTCTGATTCTCATGTCATGGATTCTGAACTAAATGCGAATTTCTGAGCGGGAGCTGACAGCGTGTCGAAGAGTTATGGACCGGATGCTTTGGCGCTCTTCTGGTTCAGAAGTGCATCCCAAACCTTTGGTAGAAATGCTTGTTTGATTTCAGTTTAAATTACATACAGAGCAGAGAAAACTAAAGAGAATTCAATGTTGAGCTAATCCCTTTATAGTCTAAACAGAGGAGCCGGCAGTTTATCTTGAGGAAATAAATAAAGGTGCAGAAGTTAATTAGACCGTAACATGCGCAGTGCGGGCTGCAAAACCAATGCAGACGCGGCTCAGCCGCTGCGAAGAATTACACTTAACTCATCCTGCGGTTTTAACAAAACATCTGTCCGTTTCGGGGCAGCGAAACCACGCAAAAAGAAAAATAAATATTGATCGGTTTGGATAAGACAGATCCAACTGACCGATGAACTAGCACAGATTTCTCTATAGATGTGACCAGGAGGAATTTGTGAGGCACTGTGTGCCCAGATCCCAGTGGGTGAAGTGACCGTAATTGAAGTGGATTCGTTTAACTTAATTTATTGGGCCCAAAGTTGGTGGCTTTTGTCACTATGGAGAAAAAGTTAGATGCGTTCATCTACTTGATGTGTGATGGGATTTGGATTCACGGTTCAACTAGGTGAATATTAACTAAACTGCATAAAAATGCGGTTAAATAGCCTATGTTAATGTGATTATAATTTGACTGGTAAAAATAGTGCATGACCGATTTTTTTTTTTTTTTTTTTAATGCTGTTGGTCAAAATGATGGAGAACAAAAAAGTCTAGCGCGACCTCTGGTCCAAGGGGTGCGAATACTTTTGTGAGGCACTGCCTCTTCCTAAAAGGGACAAGTCTTCAGCGTAAAAGTTATATTTGCCAATCGTCACCTTGCTAAACACAATAGCTACAGTTCAGAAAGAGTGCATTAACATGACAGCCGCCCTCAAGTCTTTTACCCCTGACCAGCCGCGCTCAGAGCCCGTGCTCCTCCACCCCAGCGTGTGCTCGGCCTTGGCCCCCGTTCACGCTGGGGCACATGAGAGATTAACTGGGCTGGCTTACTCACTCAGCAGGTTCCGCGACTCCCCTCCACTCATCCTGGCCCAATCTGTCAGCTAACCTCCTGCTCCGTCGAGCCATGGCAGCAGGGCATCACAAGCCCGACCCGCCTTCATTACGCCTGCCAGATGGGCTGAGAATTAGATTCGAACACCCACTATGGAGAGGGAGTGGAGAGAGATTGAAGAGGGAGGGAGGTGGTGGAGGAAAAAGGAAAGACGGGGAGGTTGGGGGGGAGGGCTTAAGAGAGAGAGATAGAGAGAGATGCAGGGGGAGGAAAGTAATGTTTTTTTGTTTTCATTTATGTTGCAAGTTATTACATTTTAATGTCACACCCCTGGGACCTGGCAGCATTAAATGCCTGTTCTTGAATAATCGACACTAACTGCAAGCAAATGCTGGGGAGAAATGAAATTAGTGAGCACAGCAATTTGGCATAGTGATTATCAGCTCCTCGGAGGCACTTCCTGGTGATTTAAGAATGCTAACATTTAAGCAAGTCAGATCTCATTACTCTTCAAGGTTAAATCGAGCCGTGGCGTAGGGGAGGCAGCTGCCTGATTGGAAGCAGTGCTTCATCGTCTCTGTGTCTCTCTTCATTTCTCTTTGTTCATGCTAATGTTTCTCACTTCGGTGGCAAGACGGCGCAAGCAGAAAAGAGGGCCATGCGAGATCTGTCAGACCCCAATGACACCTTTTGCCATCTCTTAATTAGATCAGGAATCCTCGCTCTCGAAGGCGTAATTCGTCCTTTACTGGAGATCATCGCTTGTTCAATGTCTTGTCGAGGCCTTGGTATTGTTCTTGATGTTAGTCCGCTGCAAAGGCAAAGATCATTGAAAATGAATTAACCAGAGAATTTACTCTGCTTTGATGACAAATAGTCTTGGAGGTGCTTTGCAAGCAGGTTTTGACCACACCACAGAACTGGAAGATTAGGGTTAAGTCCAATATGAGATACGTTTCAAAAGCCACGCATCAAAAACGTTTATCGTAGCTTTACTGGATCTCAGTACTGCATTTGACACAGTTGATCATAACATACCTACAATTTTCCATAGACTGCAAAATTGTTTAGGAATGTTTGTTACTGTGCTAAACTGGTTCAGATCTTACTTGACAGTCAAGGATGACTTTGTGCCATTTGCCAGTTTTACGTCTAAGATTACATCTGGCGTTCCACAAGGTCCCATTCTCAGGCTATAGTATTTTTTCTATAATATGCCCCCCCTATAACTCAGACTTTGAATTATTACATGGTGCCTTACCATAAATATACTGATGACAAACAGCTTTATATTTCTATGTCACAACATAATAACAGTAACATAAGTAGCTACTGTTTTTCACTGAGCTGTATGGCACTAGTCAGTGTGGTCTGGTACCCTTCTTTTTTATGTGTCCAGTCTATACAACGACCCATACCACTCCATTCCTGGGCCCGCTTCTGATGTAGGGCCATAGAACAATACAACATGGTCAACATGGAGCTACTGGTGTCAGAAAAACGGCAAAGCTTGCAACCAGCACAAGACTTTATATTGCAAAACGTTGGTCGTCATTCTAGCTTGACGCCACATTAGCTGTTTGGTTATAGTTTAACAGCTAGTGGAAACATTCTCTTGACCACAATGTAGTGTACCGAACGGCACCGACCCATGCCGTACCGTTCACTGGAAACAAGTCTCAATCAATCATTCATTCAATCAGTCAAGTTTGTTTATGTATCACATTTCAGCAAGAAGCCAGTTCAAAATGTTTTACATCAAAAAAATACAAAAATACAAAGTCATAGAACACACAGTCAATGAAACATTACATTTTGTCAAGTGCCATCATTATACATCAAAATGTTAATTAATGTTTCATTTATGGCTCAAAAGCACCTCTAAACAGGCAAAAGTGTTCATACTTTGAATGGACAGGCAAAATGTTATCCATCATAATGAAGGAATGACAAAAAGTAAATGTTTTTGGTTCCAAAAAGATGTAAGGCTAGTCGTAATTATTTAAGCACTCAATAAATCTAAAACCCAAAATGCATACAAGTTTTGATGTTTTAGAAACCAACTCTTTAAAACATTTGATGTTCAGAAAATGATTGCCTCTTCAAATCAAGTCTGAATGCATTACTATTTACTGCATCTTTTTTGTTATTCCATTAGAAATTTGTCTAATCAAATCTTAGCTATTTATTGATTTAACATTTTTGAATTGAACACATTTTCTATTTTTCTTTTACTGTTTGAATACGTTTCCTGCTTATGATGTAATTTCCTTTGAGTCTGTTCCTTTTTATTTTATTTTCTTTGCATTACCTTGGGTGTCAGATACTGTCAAATACACTTGCCATACAAATCCACTTTGAATTCATCTGCTACTCAACTCTTTAATGAACAAAGTAATCTAAGGTCTTTATCCATATCAGGAGGGAAAATGTTTATTACCGTCCAGGTTGTGCAACAAATATATTTTTATGCTGTATTTCTAAGCCGATCTTGGGAGCCAGAGACATTTTTCAAAGCAATTTCGGTTCTGGCACCTCCTGGTCTGGTGTTTACCTCAAGCTAGCCGTACACATCTGTTCTCCACACACACTTGATCCAATTAGGTGACACCAGACAATGGCTGACTCCTCAACAAGCCCAGCTACAGCACCAGGGCCCCAGAACAATACGGAAGTGTTTTTCTCTTCCATTACGTCGCGTCAGATCCTTTTAAATGTGTTTACCTGTTGCCGATGTGTCAGCCCATGTTTTCCAACAGCGGGTCTCTGCTAGCTGGGAGGAAGAGAACTTGATGATGTGACTAATACAGGTGCACTTTTTACCTCCCACCGCCCTGATACAAGTTTAGGGGACAGATGGGTTGGATTGTTGTTCTCACTTTCTGCACTCCAATGAAGTCAAAACACTTTTTCCACTACAGTGATGAGATTTATTTACAGCACTAACAAACCCACCTTTGGGAATATGTCTATTTGTTTTTTCCAAGCTGTTGTTTTCTTTCGCGGGAGGGGAAATCATTGCAAGTCAAATGTAATCATTCCACCGCTTGGTTATGCGCCGTCTCGAATAATAATAGTATTAGTTCGGTCCCTGGTATCGCATACATCAGGCTTGTAATTTTAATTTCTGAGACACAAGTGATGGGGCTGATCATAACCAATCATGGATGTCACTTTTTTTTTCTTTTTTTTTTTCATAACAACTTTACTCTTGGGTGCGTTCTAAAAAAAAAAAAAAAAAAAAAAAAAATATTGGCTGCCTGAATTCATTATCATGTGCATTCCATGTTGTAAACAAACATGGTAAACTGCAGTGTGGGAATGTTTTTCCTCCTACTTACACGGTGTTTGCGCTGTTCCGCATCTGATCTCCCTACATCACATTTCATCTTTGTTGTGGCCAGAAGGATTTCTGGATTATAGCTGGTTTACCCCAGGAATGAGGGAAAGGCCTCTAAAGCGTACCTAGACATTTCCACATAAAACATTCATGCTTAAGTATGATTAGAGGAGATTAAGGTGGGTTTGTTTTGTGTTTGAGGCGGCCCCTTGACAATTTGGGAATGGATTGAACAGCTTTCGCTTTCACAACCTTCTTAATGCCATGCCAGAGTTTTCACCCAGATTTACACTGTTATTTACATTGCAGTTCTGCTTTCGTGAAGCAAGGTAGTGGCTGTAAAGCTAAAAGTAATTACACCACTTGAACTTTTCCGCCCTGTTCCATCACAACCCACAGAATGTAAAAAACATTCTGTGGGATTTTTACAAGTAGTAGAGAGAAACACAAGTAAACATTCTGCAATTATTTTTTTTCTTACTTTGCAGATAGTAACAGATTAAAATATGAATTTTGTTCATATTTACTATTGCAAAATAGCTCAGGCTCAGTCAAATCTCACAACAATGTTGAGTCATGCAACACATTCTCAATTGGATTTAGGTCTGGACTTTGACCGGACCAGTGCAACACATAATTACACTTACATTCTAATTATTTCTCACTGTTGCAGCTCCAGTCTCATATTTGACTGATATTTGACCAAATATCAGTCAAATATGTGACTGATATTTGGTCTTTTAACAGATTTCCCCCACATGAGCCATGGATGACTCCAGCTCCCCTTGAGTCACCACTAGCGCCTCCTTTTGAAGGACAGATGACAGACATAAAATAAAGTAAAATAAAATGCAAAAGAAACAAATAAAACTGAGATGAACTTGACCGCCAAAGTTTTAATCAATGCAAATTTAGCACAATGTAGTCATTAGAAGATTTACAGCCATGGAAAGAAAATAAATATGGCATGTTTGCGGCTTCGGTGTGACAAAATGTGAAAAAAAGTCATGGGAAGTAAAATGAGTAAATTTGTAAAGCAGTTTGCACTAGGGTCACAATCACAGACTAATACACAAATTGGAGGACACATTACATAGTACCTGAAATTGAATCCACAACCCTCAGATTTCAAGATAAGTCCCCTTCCCACCAGGTCTCAGTGGCGTGTGAAGAATTTCACATAGAAAAGTTTGTGTTGTAACTCAAAAGCATTTGAACGACAAGGAATACGATGAGGGATACGCAATTCCAAGGCCTGTAGCTAAACCCACTAACTTTATATTAATAAAGAAGAAACCTGAATGTGTGTGTGTGCATGGAGTTCACAGAATGTTCAGTATCTTGTGCATTGTGTCCAACCCCGAGCGCTCTCTCTTCAAATAGCGGACTGTTCTCCCACATAGCGATGTGAATCCATCTCTCCATCTCAGCCGTTCTGCTGCCATGTATCCCATTTCCATATCATCTCCGCATCATGTATATGAGACGGTTCCCTCCCATGTGCTAGATGATGCCATCCCCAGATAGATTCGTTCAAACATAATGATAAAAGATGAGTTTGGACAGAGCTACTTATTTGACAATCATTGAAGTGCCACTGTGATGGATGGTAAGGAGAACTTCCACTCCTCTCCTTCCACCCCATAACCGTGGCTGCTATCCCCGATACCTCCTTCTTTATTTCCCCTGCCTGAGCTCAAGGTCTTGTCTCAATTTGAAAGAGAAATTTCAAATTGAATTAAAATTGCTCACTCACCCAAAGCAGAGGCCTACACGCCTTAAAAATCACATAAATATTCCTACAGCCCCCTCCTCACGCTACCGCACCCCCGCTTTTATGGTCACCTGGTAATGTAAATTATTCATACCAGGGGGCCCGCAGCATCACTTTATTACATTAAAGTGCCTGTGACACAACTGATAGCACCACCAAAGGCGTCACGTGTTAGTTATGCTAACGTATTTGGTAAGGTGAGTTCAAGGAAAAACATCAGAGTTAGAAAATCCGACTATATGAAATATACTTTAAGGAGAAAAACGGACAGCTTCAGCTTGCTGATCTTCACAATGAATCCTTCACTGAAGGATTGATTTTATGTCTTTGGAATGGCAATACGAACTGGGAACTGCAGGGTCACTGTTTGAAACTAAAAGGACCTGTTGCTGTTCATAGTGCTATATGCGAGAGATTTATCTTATGCATTAATTATTTAAACTGATGCATGCACATATAATGCAAACCTTTCTAAAACCAGCACCTTCCATAAAAGAGGTGACGACTGTGGCTCAGTGGTAGAGTAAAACACTTTGAGTGGTCAATATGATTGAAAAAAACGCTACACAAGTTAACTTTATCATTTACCAACAAAAGAGGTTAGAGGACAAAACTGAGCAACTCTGGCGTTTAACCTTCTTCGTAACAACTAAAATAACTGGATTGCTTTGCGTCTTTGCCAAATTCGTAAAATATCCCCTAGGCGGGTACAAAAGAATCCTGATGGTTTCTTTTCAAGACACGTATGAAACATCCTAAACTGCAAAGGTGTAAAAATGAAGAAAAGTAGAAAATGTCTTCCGCTTTTTAATTAATTCTTACATGATTCCTCTGAGGTCCTTTTTAAGTAACTCACTAGCTGTGTTTCCATTACAAATGTGTGCAAAACTTTGACAATGTATCGCTACTGTAGAAAGAAAACATAAGTTCGCAATTGCGGTGTTTCCATTAAATAAACCTAATTAAAATCACAAGTGAGTGAACTTGGTCACGCAATAAGTTAATAACATGTGGCGCCATCATTCTCCAACTACTTCCTGATCTCTTCTTCTTTGTGGTTTGCTCCAGTGGCAAAATCCGGTTGTGGATCGTGTGACTTGTGCGATGCAACAAAGTGTTTCCATTGTAGTTTTGTGAAATACACCAATTTCAAAACTCTTTTTTTTTTTTTTATCAAAAAACGAAGCAAATTTAATTGATTTAAGCAAATTTATTTTAGAAATGTCAAATTGCGCACTTATACAATGGAAATGCATCTACTGATAATCAAATGAGCTAAAGTTGAGTCTTCTTTTCTTGTAGTTCTTGTAATCTTGGAGTTACTGCGTCCTGGTAGCACCCAGGTAAGGTGTGTTTACTAGCTGGAAATGATGTAATTTTTGTGAAAAAAATCTTCTAATTCTTGTCAACAGTGATTTTTCTGACTGCATCTCTAACCCATTGTAATGTCTCGCTCAAGTTTCACCATCCATATTAGACTCCATTTTAAGACTCAAGCTTTTTGATCACTTCAGCAGGGAGATTATCTTTCTGCTCCTGAAAGAATGCTTCTCAGTAGCAGTCAGGCCATTACTTTGCATCCATACTGGGCGCTATTTATTGGAACCATGAAATCTAATCTCTGAGCTCAGTTGTAAGTGCAAAGAATCACAATGATCACGATATTGAATGAAAAGCAGCAGTTTAGCCTCGTGGAAGAACATACCCACAGCGAATGCCTCTGATGCAGTATAATGTCGGCCCAGAGGGACAGGACATCATTCAGCTACAGCTTTTATGCAAAGGTTTAATAACCACTAAGAATGGTTTGATTGATTGGGATTTCCAAGCAGTCACATCTTGTATCTCTTCTACATATGTGCCCAGCAGATTTAAATGCACGCACACAAAAAAAAAAAAAAATCAAACTTTTCACAAATTAAGTGTCTGAACTTGCAATGAGCCACTGCAAGCTGGCGGTGTTGGTGTGCAAAGTAAACAAGAACAGAAAGAGAGAAGACGAGAGAGAGGAAGAAAAGAAAAAAAAAAAAGGTTGACTAGGGTATGAAAGTGTTTCCACTGACAGTTTGTGTTAAACCGGCCTCAGATATGCTCTTTGTGAAGCTTTTCTCGCCTTTTCAGAAACCACCCGCGCATCTGTAAAGGTGCTGGGCGAGATGAGCGCAACTGATACTGTGGTTCCCACACGCTTTGCCGTCTGAAATTTCACAAGCGATAGTGGTTACTGACAGGGAAGGCTTGATAAAATCTCACCTGATTAGAAAGAGAGAGAAAAAAAAGGAGCGAGAGAGGCAGTGAAAAAGAGTTGAGGTATCGGTGAGTAAAAGCGAGATGAGATGGCAGGCTTCTCTGGGTCTCTGAGGTTGCGTTTAGGTTTCAGTTGACACATCTCTGGCTGGGCCAACGCGCACCGCCATCTCCACAAGCCAGTGGGTTGAGTCAAGACAGACAGAAGAAAAACCACACAGACATTGCTTTATCTTGTGATTGCAAATCTGCGACGAGTGGGTTGTGAAGGTCGTTTACCAGGTTTTCCTTTCAGAAGTTGGGGAAACAAAAAAAAAAAAAAACAGCATAAGCACCTGTTGATGTGTTTCGTTGTGACATGTTTCATTTTTTTTGCTTACTTTTTTATGGTTTCTACTTGAAACTACCACTGCTGACAAGTGAAATTCTCTACATGGTTTCTTAATTGCGACTCACTTTCCCCATCCCAAACTAGGCCTGACACGCGGGACTCCTCCAAGGAAACGAAAGATGAGCTTATCCCCACGTAGGCAGAAGATCTGACCCCAAAATAGCTAACCTTCCTGGCTCCTGGGAGCTGTTAAACCGAAAATGAACTGCTAAGAGAGATAACAGCGGCTTTTTTTTCCTCTTTTTTTTTTTTTTACTGTTGAGAAAATGGAAGAAGGAAGGAAGGCTTTGAGATGGCATCATCCTGTTTCTTCTTTTTCTGACTAACTCCACCATGATTGTTCTCTTCCTATCTAATTATCTCAGATTCTATGCGCCCGGTGTTGTTGCCATTCAAGATCAGAAAGAAAGGCATTCGCCGGGCTCATCAGCATAGGTGTGAACATGTGGCAGGGAGAACTCCTTGAAAAACTAATTTTCTACCTAAAATTTCACTTTATTTTTTTTTTTTCCTGATTGATTCCTTCAAATTTCAGTAAATAGACACATGTCAGACAGGGTCCACCCTCTCCCCACGTACCCACCCGCCTCCCTCCGTCAGTTAGACATTCTTGCTAGTAGAGTTACCATAGGCCCTCATTACAGTGACAGCTCCGTCACAACCTATTACACTGACTGGAAGCCTGTGTGCCTTGTAACTGGAACCAAATATTGGTTTTGCAGATAAATTTAGGGGTAAAAAAAAAAGAAGAAAAAAAATCACATTAATGACGAGAAAAATAAACAGGAGGCTTGTCGACAGGATATGGGGGTGGTTGTCCCACGGGGAAAGGAACCTCAGGGATGTAAAAATAGCAACGGCATCACCCAATACAGCTCCCACTACCTACCCAGAAAATCTCTCCCCCTTCTCAGAGAAACCTGCTAAGGCACACGAAAGCTCCAGTAAGACAGCAGAATATTTCATTTGCCCCTCTGCAAAGATCCCAATCCGAAAGCACGCCGCCTTTGGGGTAATGTTAGGTGTTTTTATAAGTTACAAAGATGTAATTAGACAAATTAGCTCAGCAGACACTCAGGGTTGTGTTTTTTTTAATAGCGGCGTGTTGCCTAGCTTGGTAATTAGCAGGCAGCCTCTTCCTACAAAAATCACACGCTGCACCCGAGGCCTTGCATTTGTAACCTGACAACCAGTTTCTGCACAGTAATGAAGGCTTTTGCGTCCCACAGGCTCCGTTTGTCTCAGTTGCAGCCAGGTTTGATGTAGGAGTTCACACGGAGCCTCTGTGCAAAATCTCTTGTTTATTCCCAGCGTGTCGTTTCCTCGCAGCTTAATACGCGTTGGTCCTTTTTTTCCCAACGCGGCGACATATTCAAATCAGGCCGACGTGGTTTTGTTCTTTGGGGGTTATTTTTGCCTGATAGGCAAATACTTTCATTGGAGCCAACCACCTTTCGGGCTCAATTCATCAGGGCCACGGCCGACGTGTCCTGTTGGGTCTCCTGGCACCGGAGGAGCCGATCAGCCATTTCCACACCGGGCTTGTCGCTCTCCCACTTTTAATGACTTTGCCAATGGTGATTTTGACTAAGCGTCTGTTTTTTATTAATTCCGAATAAATTCCTCATCTGCCTGACAGTAGACATTCTCTGTGAATTGGATGGAGTGGGCTGAATGCCAGATCGCAAAAAAAAAAAAGAAAAGGCCCGGCGAAATGCAGATTAACTGGGAATGGAATTGATTTGCCTATTTACTCTGTGCGACCACATTCAATTTGTGTCTATCGCAAATATGCCTTAGTTGCGAGCTTTTCACACTTACAATGGGTTTTCATATGCGGGCGGAAATTGATTTTTCTCTCCGTTTTCTCTTCGTTTGTATCCAGTCTCACAATGAGAGGCGACTCTTTATCCGAAAAGACATCACATGTAAGGTGCTTTGACTACGTGCACATTCAATGGGGTCGTAGTTCTCTTCATTCACCAGCGTTCCTCCACTTTTAGCTAATATTATTCAAAGCATGTTAAGGCCTTACATTTCATAAGTTAAAATTATTGCAAACCATCAACATGTGCTGTACTGTCCAACCCCTTGATTGCTTTCACATTTTTTCACATTACATTCACAGATTTAATGTACCGTAAATTCCGGACTATGAGCCGCTACTTTTTTTCCACGCTTTGAACGCTGCGGCCTATAATATGGTGCAGCTAGTACATGTTTTTTTTTTCATGGCGCCAAATACAGTAGACCAATAAAATTGAGGAGTTGTTCACAGAGGTCCAATGAAATTGTGCGATACATCATGCTCGCTTTCACAGTTACGGTCTTGTAAATCAGTCATTTGTACTCTGCCTCATCAACATGGAAGACACTCGAAGAAAAGCAAACGATGCCGGTTTTAAGTTAAAGGCGATTCGTCTGGCGGAACGGAACATTCTGTCCGTTGCAGATTTATGTTTATGTATCTTCATTTTGCGATCATTGAACCGAAATACTCCGAACTGCGCAGCAAGAGTTCATGTAACGGTGATAAAAGGTTAAGCTCGGATGACGTACCCCCACTTTCTTTATATATATTTTTTAATTAAAGCTTTTTTCTGACCTGTGATCCCCTTGGACTTTATCTTGCTGTTGTAGTCTTTACAATTAACATCTCATAGAAAGTCGGATACCTGCGGCTTAAAATCCGGTGCGGCCTATACAAGCACAAAATTGATTTTCTTTCTAAAATTAGAGCGTGCGGCTTATAATCGGGTGCGCTCTGTAGTCCGGAATTTACGGTACTTTATTGGGGTTTTATTGATAAACCAACAGAAATGGTGCTTAATTGTAAAATGGAAAGACAAGTAGAGCATAGTTTTCAATTTTATTTACTAAATTAAATTTCAAAAAGTGAGGTGGACAATTGTAGTCAACCTCTTAACTTAAATGTCTGTAAAAACTTTCAGAAGTCAACTAAATTGAATGAATACATTATATAGGTGGAGTCCAGATGTGTGATTTAATATCAGTATTAATCCATCTGACTAAGCAATAAGCAAACCCTATTAGTTGTTGCTAAACATTTTTTCTTGAGCAACATCAGAGAAACAGACTTCAAGAAAGCATGCAAATAACTTTAGACTGGCCAGAAGTTCATGGTCAATCAACCCATTAAATATACAGCCAGAGCTAAAGTGAAATGTTTGTGTTTTAGAGTGTCCTAGTCAAAGTCCAGACCTTAAACCTAACTGAAAATCTTTTGCAAGGATGAAAATTGATGTTCGCAAACAATCATTCCTGAGTGAACTTCAGTGTCTAGATTGGAAAAGCTAGTAGAACGTACCTGAAAAAGTATTGACTGAATACAAACATTTCACTTTTCCTATTTTTCTTTGGAAAAAAAGCACAATTTCCTTTACACATAAAAATCAAACAATATGCTGTTCTATCACATAAAATCGCCAAAAAACAGATTGTAGTTTGTCGTTTTAGCAAAATCTGAAAAAATCTCAAGAACATTAATAACTTTTTAAGTATATATTTATCATTTTTTGCTGGCGACTGGTGTGTTGTCGTCATACACCCTGACATCAGTATACATTTTCCTCTCAAACATAGTCTTATTTGTAGGCAGAATCTGGCACAACGTCCTGCATTCACCGACACTGCAAGTGTTCAGTTGGAGTGTGTTGTGAGAGAATACCAGCACACATAACACATGAGCTTTGTGGTACAAAAAGATAAGGCTGGAGCTAGCAGTATGACAGGGAGCACAGGACTGGAGGACAAGAGAGTGCAGCCTTAAGGCCAAAAGACTGGGCCGAGAGTAATGAGCGCCAGCTCTCACCAAGGCTGCAGGGGCAGCTGCCAGAGCAAGACAAGGTGAAGAGCAACAACAGCCTTGGAAAGCAGAAATGGCTGCCTCGAAGTGGTAGCTCACTAAAATTTGGAAAGGATAGGAATGAATGATAAGGAGCACATCTTTAGTCAGCTGGGATCCTAGGGAGCTGTGCTGCTAGGGGTTGGCATTTATCGTATCGTTTATTATTTGTTGTGATACATTTCTTATAAGTAATTTGATTTATTGTCGTTGAGACAAATGCCAATTACTGCTGTCTAAATCCCCCCTCACGCTGGCCATATTGTGGGGATTGTTAGCTTTATTAGTTTCTTGTACTGTTTGATCAATGGTAGTAACAATAAATTTGATAATATGATTAAATGCAGTTACTGTTTGCAGTTCAGTGATACAAATTGCTCTTCTTTAGGTTTGTCAACAGCGTTATCTGTGTTTGTGAGGCTGCGATTGCCATGTCACGCTGTCCCCGCCATACAATCACCTAAAAAATACGTAATAGTTCTTATCATCACCTCTATCACCGTCGCAAAATTTCCTCAAAATATCGTGATAAAACCTTAAGTCCATATCGCCCCGCCCTGCTGCCCTCAGCTGCTCCTTTAGCTGTGAATGTAGCTCCGTGATGCTGTGGTTCATCCCATTCTGACTCTTGCTGTTCCACCTCCTAACTAAATCTGTGAACTCACGTGCCTTCAAAGCATCAGCAGGTTACAGTCCCGCTGCAAACATGTTAGCATTTTGCTCCAAGCACTCCTGTAAATATGCACATATTTGTTTTTACCTCAGGAGTATCTGGCAAATTAAGGCTAAACTGCGTGACAGCTTTTATTCCTCTTGTAAGCCTTTCAGTACCGGTTAGGAGTAAACGCTTTATTTAAAAACCGCAATCCAGTAAAATTACTTCAAATATATATGTATATATAAAGTAGCTTTCTTGTGCAATATTTGAGAAACGCACGAAGACGGGAGGCTTTGGGGAACAATAATCAGATCTAATCAGGGTGAAGGGTCAGGTGACATCTGAAAAGGAAGTGACTTTTAAGTCACTGGGGGCCCCAGGAAGCTCCTCAGAGGCCACGGTTTGAGTTGAAAAATACTTTTAATTTGAGTGCCACTGTTTCTCAGGTGTGGATTGTGACCCATCAATTCTTTATGACATCTTTAGCTGCCCCTAATGGAATTTGCAGGTCTGTTTCGCTCCCTCTTGCTCTATCATGTCATCCACACACACACACAGCGGTGGGTTTCTGTGACGGGGGCCTGCCCGTGGCACAGGCATGTTGGATCATTTGATTCCAGCTAATAACCACCATCATCCCAGAGAAAGGCATAAATGAGTTGTGGCCTCCCTCGGCTCTTCGCGCCGCCTCTCTGATGTTGGAGACGGCTGGAAGGTTTCAGTCGGCATAAACGGAGACTCGTTCTGTCACAAAGGCCTGTGTGTCTTCCAGAGGAAGCTTTCTAAGCTGTAGTTTGTGAAAAGAAAATAAAAAAAGTTTTTATCTGTAGTATCGTAAGCACTGACTCCTAAATGAAAGTATTACCACTTTGCCTTAACCTAAGATTTTTATTTGGTTATTTGTTGCATTTTATTGTTCTGCCTCCGTTATACGTTTTTTTTCTTTGGTAAGTCATCTGTAGTGTAGAAGAAGTCACGGGACGAAGATTCGTTATCGCACACCAGAGTACAGTCTGCGTCCTACACAAACGGCAACACCAATAGATCTGACAGCAAAACCTGCTCCTTCCTTTACACTTTCACACACAAATATATGTTCTCAGGTAAAATGAGACAACTTCCTTTTTGACACATTTTAGTGCTTTGCGGTTTGATTAACGAGAAAAAAGGAAGTGGTAATGAACTGTGAACATGCTGTTTCCTTTCATTTAGAGACCAAGCATCAGCTCACTCAGCTCATTCTTTAACTCTCCCCCACTAAGGCTTTAATGCTCCGTTCCTACAACGCTCCCAATTACCTCTGGCAGCTCTGCTCTACATATTCAGTGTCACAACGGCCATTTGCTCCAGTTTTCGTAGCACATCGATCACGGATGAGTTCTTGGTCCACTGGAAGTTGTCGTATTTTGAAAGTGTGTGATATTTTTGATGTTATTTTTATGCATGACTGACTGAAGACTGACATGTCTGCTGGTTAGCGTAGCGGTGTGTGGATGTGTGTGAGATGCGGCGGGATGTATGTGGCTTTAGTGTAAAGTGCTTTGGGTGGTCAGTATGACTAGAAAAGCGCACAGGAAGCACCAACAAGTAGGCCTGTCGCAAAGAAGCAATAAATCGATTCATTGCAAATGAATTAAAAAGAGCTCAATAATTTACACTTGCATGATTTATTGTTTCTTTCTCTCTCTCTGTCCACCAAAAACTGGATGACAAAAGTGATGAGTTTGTTGCTTTGCTCTAAACTAACTCCTGTTCTAGCAGAAACAACTTTTTTGCTTGTTTATTTTTGAGATATTTAAAATGTCTCCCAGTTCCAGTGTTAAATGTTTGTTAGAATTTAAAGTTTATTGATCTTTGCTGACGTGTTCTTGTATTACTGCGCCATTGCCATTATATTACTTGAATGCTCTCAATATAACAATATTATCGTTTATTGCAATAAGTTCTGGGACGATTTGTCATACAGCAAAATTAGTTATCGTAGTACACCTGCGAACAAAGTATCCCACAATCCATCGTGCCACCAGCAGCAGGAAGTGGAGAAGGTGTGGGCAAGTTAACATAGTTAACTTATCACGCAAATTATTTTTAAAATTCTTAAGGTGAGAAAGTAGGCATTAAAGTTCCATCTAAGCATTCAGTACACTGGCCTCTCTGACAGACAAGGTCTTTGTTTTTCTGACTCAGGACTGATGAATAAGACATATGATTAAAGAGTTTTCAGCATTTTAGAAGTACAGCTTGGTCATTGTGCAATATTTCACTTTCTGTGGACATTTGGGTAGAAAAACAAAATAAGAACAGGAGCCAGGAAACTATTTCAATTCATTTATTTTTTTTTATAAGCAACTACAAGTAAAAAATAATTAAAATTCTTTTTTTTTTTTGTATTATGGAAAACTACTTATATTTTACTATGATCTGCTCCTCTAAATTGTGTGAAAATGTGCAAGTGGGAAGGATTTTCTCCAATCCCACCTTCCTGCTGCAGCTGGAAGGAAATGCTTCGATCTGCAGGTCAAACTAAATGGTAAAAATTTCATAGCTGCTAAATTCTGACGCTGAATTGTAATCGGTTCTGTTGAACCAGCCCTCTATAGTAAAACTCTGTAATTAAATTTCTACTCAACAGATACTGTAAATGTAAGCATGATTGTACCGTTTTTCTGTGTTAGTGATGAGGATATTTACCACCACACAGAAAGGTCAGGCACATCTTGTAAACCTTCTGGTTGACGGGAAACATTCAACTTTAAGTTTGGGTTTGAACTTTGATTTAAAGCAGTGACCCACTGATCTAGTCTCAGGATGCATCGTTTGGCTTCACATGTACCATCTGTCTGATGTGAAACGAGTTCAGTGCAGCATTCTGCAGCAGCTCATTCCCCAGGACGAACGGATTACAAGCTACAAAAAGGCTTTCCCACTTTTAACATTAGAATCTATTAAGTCTGCGATTAAGTCTTATGAGGTTTCAAAGTCAACATAGTTTAGTTCTCCTACTTGGACATATTTACAGCTGTTCTCAAGGGACTCTGCAGATGTTTGTGAAAAGGATAATTAGTGAATCATTCTTGCTGCCGTTTGACAGCCTCTAACAAGTTGGTGTGTGAAAATGAACCCTTTCACACAAATGTGTTCAGTACATCCCTTTGAAATTAAAAGGAGACATAATATGTACTTTTTTTTCCTTTTTAATATGCCCTGTATGTCTGATTAGTATTACTTTTAATGTCTCTATAATAAGGGGCAAAAATAATGTCCTGGCAGAAAGGGATCAGTACCTTTCCCGTATTTCTGACTGCTTTGACATATTGCAGTACAAGCAGTTCTGCTAATTAAGAGCAGAAAAGTGTGTACTTTCACAATGTATTCCCCGCGACACAAATATCTAAGTGGTTATGACATTCAGACAGGCATAAATATATCAAGTTCAGTCAGAATCATAACATTTTATTTTTCCCCTTACAGGCTACTCAGTTTACACTTCGCAGATCCAGACATATAAATGAATCCCTGTGGCCTGAAAAAACTATACAAAAATAAAACACAGTCAAATCAGCAGCAAGTCTTGGACTGTCCACAGTGGACTTAGCTCATGCAGGCCTCAGAATAATGTTTGCCATGTAACCACACTCGAAGAAATGTCACATATTTGACCTGTTGGGTGATGCGGATGGAGGCGTTTTACATCGTAGGGCAATATTTTTACTTTTAAATAAAATTACCCTAAATCAGAAATTGTTTGTTAAAAGACAAAGTGTTCTCTCTTTATCCACCACGTCCATTTTAAACTCATACTTTTACTTAAAAGCAGACTTGGACAACTTGACATTTTAGGCACGCAAGCCATATATCTTTGATATCACTCCTACAGGGTCAAGATTATTTAAGTAGCCTGATGGCTGAACGAGTGAAAAAACAAAACGGTTCTGTAAAGGAACATAGCACGGCATCAACACAAACTTCTCTGAATTGACACGGCTCTTTCTATTAAGGATTCTTTTGACTTTGACAAACTTCCAAAGACGAGGATTGTGTTAAGGTATTGAGTCAGTAAATGCTAAAAAAAATTTGAATATAAAATGAACTGAGCAATATAAGGATTATAACAGCTGTTGATATAACATTATATGAATCATTTGCCCTCCCCTTGCTCGGCTCGTTCCTAATCACCGGTCTCCCATGGGTTCACACAGGCGTACATACCGAGACAAGCAGAACCCCTTGCAAGCACGCAGACAGATGGCAACCATTATTTGATTTTTAACTCCGAAGGAAATCAATTCATCTACAAAAAGGCAAATTAACATTGTCTAAACATTTGAAGAATGAGACCAATGAGGACGTTGTCTGGCTGACTGATTTTTTTTTTTTTCCGGGATGGAAATTGTAATTTGGAGCTTTAAGTGAAGCCATTACCGGAGAAATCAATGAGTGGTGGAGGGGAGACGGGCGTGCCGTTAACCTCCACGACACGCCAAGGCGCAACGGCAGGCAACGTTGTGGAAGTGTGTTCTTTCATTTTTTTTCTTTTTTTTAAGTTAGACTCTGCCCTGCACAGGATGCCACATGTCAAACAAAGACCTGGGGCCTCACACAGGAGGAAGTGTCTCCTTTATACAAGCACTCTGCAGCGCAACTGCCAGTGTGCTACTTGCCAGATGGCCTTTGATGCAATCCAGTATGCAGCACTTCTGGTTCTTCTTTGTCCTTTTAGACTTTTCTGGATAACTTAAAAACTTGAGAGTTGGTCAATAAATGCCAGAAACACAAGTGCACGTCAAAATTTTTGATTCATGATCCAAAAAAAGACAAAGCTTGTGTTGGTGGGTCACATAAAATTTCAATAAAATATATTGAAATTTGAGGTGACAACGTGGCAGTTTGCAAGGTATCATATGTACTGTTCGTATATTCGGGTTATGCAAATTATTAATCACTCTTTTGCAATTTGTAAAGCATGTCATTGGTTACATTTTGACAAAAACTGGACTACTTTAGCATCTGCTGTAAATAAAACCCAAATTTCTACTTCTGATCTTAAAGACAGTAAAGCTGAATGTCTAAGACAAAAAAAAGCTATGTGTTGTGTTGCTATGGGAACGGTTATCTCCGAGATTCTGCTTGTTTGACAGAAGAACATTTATTTCGGACTGAAATGTTACTCTCTCACTCTCTCCTGTCTTGACCTGACTCCGCTTGAGTTATCCCAAAGAAAAATGTCTCCTTTGACTCTTGGAAAGCGGCGAGACAGACAGAGAAAGAAAAAAGTCTCCCTCTTGTTTTTCCAACACCTGTGGTCCAGGCACCGTCGAAAAAGTTGAGCTGTAATCTGGTTACTGTAACTGATATTTCTGTGAATTGTGAACTAAAAAGGGAGATTAAAAAGCTTCAACGTACCCTTTAGGTCATTATCATCTGGAGCTTATTACTTGCCTATAAATCTTTGCTCTAACCTCCACCAGGTGCAACTAAAGAGATCTACCTCTGATATTTTGGTCAGATTCGTCTGTTTGTCGTTAGCGACATTTACAGCCTGTATTCCATCATTTTATATATTTCTTCAGGTTACTGCGCCGTGGATTCCTTCAGAGCTAAAAGAGGCAGAGTGAGATAATGCGGTGTGCCGCAGACGGCGCTTTAAGTGTCCTCACCCTGACTTTTACAATGATAGAAAGGTTAAGTTAGCACTGTGTTAGATTTATGCTGCCTTTCAAGCATCCTTCAATTCCACTTACTTTCCAGATCAAGCTATCCTGGACCAGTCTATAAAATCCCACAGCTTACTTTTCCTTAATTAAATGCCACTTGTAACGCTCCCTGGTGCACCCCCGTATATCCGCAGCCATGGCTCGCTTCTTTAAAAAGCGAAGCGCCGCCTTTAATGCAGCCGCGCCGAGGGGAACGTCGCTACCAGACATTCATCTTAACAAGGTCACGCTGTTTGATTTCTCTTCTTTTTTTTTTTTTCATGTAACGGTCACTGCTCGGGCCCTCCGTTCCCCTCTTTGAAATAATATCGTTCATTAATGATGTGGAAGCCCCCCCCCCCCCATCCCCTCCCGTCCTCACAAAACCCATCAGCGATTGTTCTCCACATGAGGGTGAGCTCAGTCAGATCCATGGTGAGACCTGCTACCACTTACTGCCAGATCTTGGCCAAAACCTTCGCTTTATAGGGCAACTTTATTGCATTCATTATGCGCTCTTAACAGCCGCTGTAATTCTCCCACATGGGATGACGAAGTGAGGCGATTAGCTGCTGGGTCTGAACATGGGCTGCCTGAGACTTTGACCTTTGTTTTGGACATGAAAGATGATGTCTCTGGCTCATTCTGGGACATTTTGTCTCTCTCTCTCTCTCTCTCTCTCTCTCTCTCTTTTTTTTTTTTTTAATCTGTGCGATTAGTACTCTGTTAAGTTCTCCGCCTGTATGATCGGGAAAGACGTCGAGGAGACTCGGTAAGGTCTAAAAACGAAGAACTGAATATTTTCCTGTGGCTTTTTTCCTTTTTTTTTTTGGTTTTTGTCTTTTCTTTGCCTTTCTCCTTCTCCCACTGTTAAGGGTCTATTCACGAGGCTTAAAGCACAAAAGCTGAGCCGAACTGACTGGAAGTAGTATCCGCTTTGCTACATGCGAAATGTAAAAGTAAAGCTCTGAGGGTCAGGGTCGAAGACATCTCACACTCCTACGCAAACAGCTTATTAGAGGGAAGCTTTGGTGGAGTGGTTTGACTTTTCCGCACTTGTTTTCTGCTTCCCACTCACTTAATGTTGTGCAAGGAAAGAGGGGACAAACATTAAAAGCAGCGCTTTGTAATAGACTGCAGATTGCACTTGTTCTGTTTTACAGCCTCGAATCATGTCAAAAAATACAGAATCATGACTTGATCTGTATAAATTGTTTTTTTTTTTTTTTGTTTTGTCTGCCAGGTAGTACTTTAACCAGGCCTTCAAAAAGACGTTTTTTTTTGTTTGTTTTGTTTAGTTTTTTTGTTTATTCCAAAGTGACCCTATTTGGATGCACAAAGTATTGGCAGTCAGGGGAAATTTAAGTAATATATCTGCAGGCGGTGACCTCATAAAGTGTGCTTGACCTCAGCGATGAAGACCCTGAATGGGCCATGAATCATTAAATTCACTCCTGCCATTCAGGCTGGATTTTCCTCCACAAATAGTATGCGGTCAGAACCGGTGGCTGTGTGGAAACACACACCGAATCGATGTCCTGCCCCAGCGGCCAAACGGACAATGGCTAATATTTGACCACGTTTTTATTGATAATCAACTTCACAAATTAACTCCTGATTGGCACCAAAAAAAATCTTTATATTCATACTTAGGTTGTCCAAAAGTATGCTTAATGATTATGCGAGGATAAACTCCAAAGAGTGAGAGAAATACACTACATTTATCTTTATAGGCTACGGAAGACGCAGACGGCCGTTGCTGCTATAAATACTACTTAGTGGTTTTCTCCAGATAACAAGACCATTGCCTCATTATCACAAGAATATGTGTTGTGAAAGCTATTTTGTGACAATAAGATAATTTCACAAGAGCCACAACATTGAAAAATCTATTTTATCATGTAATAAAATCATTTCATTATCTGAGAAAAAAACAAAAAAAAAATATTACTGTGGCTTCCGCAAGATAACAAGATAGCTCATTATCTCGAGTGGGGGGGGGGACACAAAAAGAGCACCCGGCAAATCTATATATATCTCATTATTACATGTGAATTGTGAAGATCTTGCATTAATTTAAGAGGGAAAGAAAACACTCATGACTTGGTTTTCTCTTGAGCTTAAAGTTGAAACACAACAATGAGAGACAAAGCAGACTTTAGTCTGCTCCGGCGGTTCTTTTTAAGAGCTCCACTTAAAGTCTCTTTTGAGGTTCCAGATGTTTTGAGTTGCTTTTTATGAAGCTCGTAAACAGGCCGACAGAAAGCAGCTGGCATAATGATGGAGAGGGAGAACGGCAGTGACATTATTGGACGGTCTTATAAAGGATAGCTGTGTGCTTAATTTTTAAGTTGGGGACTTCGCTGCCTATGGAGAAGGTGGCCACCAAATATAAATGCAAAGCAGAACATTTCCTTCAGTTCATCAGAGCTGACTCAATCACTTGGAACTCTGCCCCCAAAACAAAAGGAGCAGCGACGGTTTAACAGTCATTTTCAGAAGAGATTTTTTGGTGAAGGTGATCTGTAAGAACTCTGATATGAAAAAAAAATTGAAAGCGCTATGAATATTTTTCATCTAGTCTTCCTGTGGTTCACAGTTATTAGTTATTTATGTTGGGAGCAGAGGTAGCAACTTGTTGGAGTGCAGTAATTACTCAATGATATATTCTGAGCGTTTTGAAGTTGTATTTTTCATGCTGATGTTATATTTAGCTAGCTGCAAGTCTCACGGCAGATGCTAACACCAAACGCAAAAATGATATTGCTAAAAATGCTAAAATCTGCATACTGTATGAAGCACAGATTAGAAAGAAAGTGAAGGTTAAAAAACAGGCATATATCGCACTTGGTATTGTCATTGCAACATTTACCAATGTTATCGCTGTCACTAGCCATAGTCTTTAGCATCTCTTTAGGGATTAGCATGGGTATGATTATTAAAACAGACGTCTACTTGTGTCTTTGCTGGAAAATATGGATCTTATCTTAATATCAAGACTTCCAAAAGGTTGCCAACATTTCCAAATCCATGACAGAGAGAGGACAAAACACAACAACTTTACTGAGCTCTGTGGAGCCTTACTCTAAGACCCTCATACCTGGTTTCCTTTTAATTTGCTTCTTCTACCTCTTCGTTCTTCCTCTGATTCTATATGAAACCAAAGATCGAAAATGTCTGACTTTGAGCGTTTTGCGTCAGTAGTGTGTTCTCACTCTCACATGGTAGCACTCGCATTTTATCGGAAAAAGATCATAGTTTTGGGTTTCCAACTAGCTGAAAATCATGTGCTTTAAGTCAACAGCTGATTACTCTTTGCATATCTACAAAAAAAATCCACCTTATTGACATTACTCCTTTTGCATATAGTCAGCAAACGCTGAGAAACCGCCATTAATACTACGGCAAGCTTCGGGTATTAGTATATTTGTTTCATGTAAAGTTTTCCGTTCTGCTGTTTGAGTCCAAAGTACATCTTCATATTCCATTTTAACCTGGAATTTTATCTTTTGACAAAATAAAAAGTTAGCGAGCTTGATGAATTTTTCTACCACATTTCAGAGATAAATACTGCTAGAAAACACTTTCATGCGTTCACATTCTTTGACAGTTTTCATCACTGTTATTCAACTAGACACACAAACGTGCCTCCGTGTCTAACACACACACGCACCCCTCCAGTCACGCACGCACACGCATATCTTTGTTTGACGTATGGCAAGTCCTGATCTGTATCTCCCACACACACTTCCCCAGAGGATTGATTAAAATCAGAGAGAGACGGGCCTTGAACATAGCTGCTTTGTGTGAACAAACAAAAGCGGCTAGTAATTGGATTCACATTGAGAGAGGTATTTAAAACAGCCTGATTAGTAACACAAGCTCCTGGCTTTTGTGACCCAGACACCTTTATCGGTCTCGCTGTGCTTCAGCAAAACACACTTCTGTTAGACCGCCCCTTCTCTAACCTTGAGGAACACTATTATAAAAAAATCTATAATTCAGAACACCTCACTGGTCGTTTAGCTCCCCCCTAAACACCCCATTCTCCCATTATTTAATTTTTTTTCTTCACTTGTTAGACACTGAACTTCGTTATTATTTCAATAGAATTTTAAAACTGGTAGTGACCAATATGTTTTGGATAAAAGTCCAGCATCTGTGTGCAACGTTTAAAGTGATTAAATGCAACTTAAAGATAAAGAGACCCTGTGAGAGGCTGACGTGACCTGTGGGAGTGTAATCCAAGCAGGGCAAAAAAAAAGAAAAGAAAACTCACCACAAGTTACAGATAATTAAACCAGTGAAGGGCTGATTAGAGACAGCGAGACAAGAAATCAATGAAACATGCCCCAGCAAAGTGTGTCTGATTGTTTACATACCTGGAACAGGGGCAACAGAGAGGAAAGGAGAAATGGGGAGAAATGACTGCCATTTTATGTCTGGATTTGAGGTGAACAAGATAGAGATCAACACCAGATGGCTGCAGTCAGAGGTGCTCCGGGGACGCCGCCGCTTCACAATTTATCTCTAACCGAGACACAGACACTCCATTACCCTTGGTTCTGGAGCTGGATTAAATCCTATCCTATCGATGATTGTCTTTCCACCCCGGCTCCGCCGCGTTGACAATGGCCTCCCCAGGTTGAGCAGGCAGCTCCAGCTGATAGCTTCAGCAGCACGACCCAACTTGGCGGGTCCTGGAAGATTAACCCAGGAGAGCCAGAAGAGATCTGAGGGGTAGATGATTACACCAAGAGGGGAAGATGATTGCACCACGATTGCTGGCTGTGTTAAGTGTATTTGCCCAGAAGGTTGTCCTAGCAAGGTGATAAACATAGGGAAGCCTTGTAATCAGCCCAGGGATGTTGAGTAATGCTTTGCTTATACAAGTGGCTTATCTAGGTTTGGCTACATATTATACCACCATGTGTTTGCTTTGAAACGTTGAACTGTGCTCTATCAATGTTAAAAGCTTCGTGTTGGTCGCTCTAAGGTCAAGAGGGTCCAGCCAGGGTTTTCCCTCAGTGGTTTCCAGGATTGGGTTGAAAAGTCAGGTTGGTTGTCAGAATGTCAGCGAAATTATAGATGTTTGGTAAGAGCTGTAACCTTATGAAGACATGGCATTTTATTGAACTAATAAATATCCCATAAATGTGTTTTTTTTTTTTTAATGGGCAAAAAACATTACGGCATATTTTTATGGATGATAAAACAGATTGGATGTAGAGATCACTGCTGAAAAATGTGTGCAACTATATTTTTGACTACACTTCGTATTAGCACTTTTTCTACATATTCCACTGCTTGTGCGATGTTGGGCATTTTTCTCAGGCCCATTTCAAACACTTTAACCGCTTGAGTAAAACTGTTACACAAGATTACTTCACTATTTACTAAAATACATTAAAACATTTTGGTCCTTGTTCCCAAAAATGGTTTCTAACTTTACTGCAACATTAAAACTAACCTCTGGATGCATAAAGTGACACATGTGCAAACCACTTTGATAGGTAACCTGTATGGATGTCGGGATAAATAACGCAAAGAAAGAAAATATCCTTTATACATAGAAGGTAAACAACTATCATTGACATTGAGTGAAAGCATTGTGCCTCGTTTTTTCAGCCAAGGTTCAGCTACAGTGAGCGTGTCTTTTCCTTTGTGGTAATCTTGTCCTACATATTAGATGTATCAGAGTGTGCCAGGCAGCAAAACTGTATTGTACTGGGAATCATCACATGCATCATTCTTACTACTCAATGAGGCAACTTGTTGCACTGAAATAAAGAGAGAAAATTGTCTCATTGAGGATACATATTAGTTTCTTTTCACTTCTTTATTAACATGTTTATCTGAGCCTAGGTATGCAGCAAACATATCAGCTCAAGAGCGTTCCTTCATGTAGCCATTATTCTTCCACTGATTCAAAGTCAAGCTATTTTCCCAAGAAAATTATAAGTAAAAGACAGAAAAGATGCCATTGCCCTTAAGAAGCAACATGAAATGAAAGAAGACATATTTACATAAAGATGTCTGTAGATCTCTATGTATGGTTGAAAGATAGATCTAATGGGATATCCAGTTCCGTCTCTCAAATTTCTTTGGTATGTCTAAATTTGGGACAGAAAGTAAAAGTTTAAATTTTATTTAATATTTTGGGGCTAAAACATAAAGAACTGTTCGGTCTGATTTAGATATTCAAAATATGTCCAGTGTTGAAAGCACTAGTAGTTACTAGATATTACTAGTATTACTAGTTACTAGTAGAGATATCTCAAAGATTTCTTGCCATGAAAGTGCTCCTCAGCTGCTCCTGGTGCTCTGTTAGATATATTTGTATTTGTTTATTGTTATGATCTCAATGGATAATAGGGTAATAGATCAGGGTTGGAAGGCAGAAGAACCAGGAAATTGAGACCTGTGCCTTTTTAATCAGCTCCTTCTTCACCACAGCACACATATTTGTATGTCCTCTGCTTCATTCTGCCATCACCAGGATTAAGACATCACAATACTTGAGGCAAAGTATTGCCTCAGTACAGACCCGGTTGGAGCTTTATGACCTCAGAAGAACTGACTCTCATCTTGGCTGCTCTGCTGTAAGCCTCTTCTGTGTTTGGAGACGCTAACAGAACTAGATCATCTGCAAGGACCAGAAGTGAAACTCTGAACTAGACCGCCAACTCTCTGCAGCTACATCTTGCAATCTTATCTATGAGCGCTGCAAACTGAATTTGCAACAAACAGCATCCCTGACAAATTTCAGCCTGTACTGGGAAAGTGCTTGATGCTGTGTTAGACTCTTCTGTACTTCTTGCTAAACGGCGAAATCAGTTCTGATTGGTGTTGTAGCTTGATGAAAGTTGTGTCTTCTTGTTGGCAGTGAGGCATTCTCCTCTCCTTTTCGACACCTGGCCGGTATTGAACTATTTTGCACAGAACTGTGAAGTGTTGTGTGATTGGTCAGAAGTTTCTTGTTGTATTGTTGAACAGTAATGTTTTTATTTTGCTTCAATTAGTCCACTTCCACTGGTCGCCTTCATGTCTGCAGGTGACATGAATACGTTTGAGGAGTGTTTTCTTAGACGTGGTGAGAAATTACGTACGTTTCAATGATTCTTCACAAAATACCTACAAATATTGTCAAATGGCAAAAAACTCCTTGATGGAATTGTAAGGTCGTCCACAGCATGCTTAAAGGTGTGACACTCTTTCTATGTGTGGTATAACGTACACTGAGAAACGGGAGGAAAGGAGAAAAAGCGTGTGTGTGAAGACAACACGTCCCGCAACCACATGGCTGCGTCGACTGTTCGGCAGAAGTACAGGAGAGCTTTAAGAAAGCTGACAAAAACGTCCCATTAAAGTTCCGCTTGCATTCCCTGCAAAATGCTGTAGGGGAACACAATCACAAGACGTCTTTAGATCAACAAAAAACGTGTAAACTGAAGGAAATTCTTATGACTCCCTCAGTAACTCTGGCTAGGTGAGTTGCACCGTTCTGTTATAGTCAGGTTCATCAGCTGCTTTGAGCTTCCTTTCCTACATCCTAGAACAAACATCCCCTGGGGGACGGAGATGTGTATTCCCCTGTTTGCTGGAACACACTCTATGGATCGATTCATTCACACGTAACACACATCGGTTGTTTTCTATTAAACAGCCCATGCTGGAAGCATCGGTCAACACCTCAAGGTGAACAGGAGTCTTTTTGAACCTGATAAAACTACCCTCGGCTAAAGTCCAGTAACCTGTTTCAAGCATCAATTGACGAGCGTTGATGGTCCTTATGCCCAGATATGCTTTCTTCTTTACGTACGTAGAACATTATGAAGAGTTTAGCTGCTTTCCTTCTCCTTACCGTCTTAGCTGGGGGGGAAAAAAATAGTTCCAAGGTACGATATGAATCGCAAACAATAGAGTGAGGTGATATGTACTGAGAGAATGAGTGGGCATTTCAAGCACATCGTCATTTCAGAGGGGAAATTACCTGACTGAACTTGGAAGTCACTCTTATTATGACAGAACAGACCAGCTACAGAATGAAGCTGAAAAATGTAAAGCTATACATTTCCCAAATATAAAGTCCCAAATGGATAGGAAATAGAAACTCAGCTGTGATTCAACAGCTTTAAGTCATTTCTATCTGAGGAGGGTGGAGCAGTGTATTAACAGAAGCCTGTTTAAGGTATACAAATCAATACATTTAACTAATATATTTAGCAGCACTACCACAAGGCTCAGTTTCCCTCTTCATCTTTAAAGAGTCCTCTGTGCTCACCACAGAGTAAATGCACTGATGAATATTTATGCTGTTATTTATTCCCTTTGCATTATTAATTACACCAAAATAGCCCTCCAAGAGGATCTCATTAGGGTGGGAAGTTAGTCAAAGCTAATATTGCTCATAATTTTTTTTTTTTTTTAAAAAGCATCTCTGCACACCATTCTGCATTTCCTCTTTTATTTCTAGTTGTTATTTCCAACGCTGACATTCATGAACGGCAGCGTGCATGCACTGAGTAAAATTAGTATTTCCTCAGACTGAGCTGACTGGGGAAAAAATGGTAGTGATTAAATATTAGTTTGAATATAATTAGCAAACTCTGCCATGGCTGATAATGAAAATCTTAATGAAATGCTTTGTTGAATTTTGTATCTGGAGGGGGAGACTTCTCTCACATTTGCAGTCAACATGCTAAAGCTCAAAGAGCAATATAGTTAAGCGTGTAGGGGTGTGTGGGGGGGTGTGTGTGTGTGTATTTGGTATGACTGAAATTGTAGATGGCAGCTGTAATCGTAACATCCAACCGTTGGGCCTTTCCCAGACTGTGTTTTGAGTCCGTCTGTTACATTCGGCAGCCTACAGTTAGTTTAATGGGCTCCTCTGTCTGGTGGAGCTATTACCAATTCCAGCACACGCCATTAGGCTGCATTGGCTTAATTACAAATTAATTGGCTAATTAGTCCTGCACTTTGTTTTTCCCCCATTTTCTCAAATCTTCTCCCTCGTTCTGGCAAGCACTTGGTCATTTAATAGATTTCCCGGTTTTATTATGTTTTCTGGCGCGGTGCGAAAACGTTTCCGGCACTGTCATAATCCAGCCTGAAAGTTGTCGTGGGGAGCAGTTTGCTGCGTGTGGGTGGGAGGCTGCGGCTGAGAGGACTGATGGAGGCCTCGGGTTGTCTTTCTCCCGTGTTGTCATGTTGACCCACAACACTCGCCGCGTTTCAAATCTCTTGCCAGTGCAAATGCCAGAACAACGCACACATAGTTAAATAGGCTGCCACTCTCTGGTCCTCAAGGTACGTTATTTCTAAACTTTTTTTTTTCTTTTTTTTTTTTTAAGTGATTTTATTCGAGCCGTCCTCATGTTCCTCCCCGCCGCCATTGTCTGCGCTTTAGGCGTGTGCCACGGCACTCTCAGATTGCCGCCATTAAAACCCGGGGAGCCATCTGATGGAGTTATCAAAGTAAATGTTTGGCGCATTTGATGGCGTTTGAAAATATCCTCCCATAATACAGCTTTCTGGGGAGGGAGAGGGGGACAGGCTTTTCATGCAAATAGCTGGGTGTCTGATATCACACGGCGCTGAAATATCCACATTTGTCTCGGCGTTGTCAACAAATACACAGAGGATCTCCTGAAAACGGAGGTTGATGTCTGGGAGATGAAGGAATTGCATTCACTTCTAACACTGTGGGCCAGACAACGTGTAATGAAGTCATTATCTCACACTTGCATTCGCCAAGCTGGAGGTCGAGTTCATGGCGGTTTAATTGCTTGTGTGCGAAACATATGGAAGCCAAGCAATTAGACAGCAGAGATGATGTAAAGGATTTCGGTGAACACATATTAAATTACAGACATGTGCTACTGGATTTAGATCTCCTCTGTGTTGCACTATAAAGGCTCTTAGTCATCGAGTCAATTTTTACTACCACACGTGACTGAAGCCCCAGTCTACTTTATCTCCGCATCTTGTTAGCATGTGGTGGATTAAATGGACACCTCCAGCTGGCCACTCCCACACACAGGAGCAATGTTCAGTATGTCGGAAAATCAAAAAAAACAAAAAAAAACAAACATTTTTGAACATTAGGGTATTATGATTAAGCTCAGTTGCGTCAAATGATTAAAGGATAAGTGTTTTAATTTAAACATTGCACATGGATTTATTATGTCCATATGTGCTTTTTAAAGGGGCAGTAGTACGTGTTTTCCAGACACATATTGCTATTTCATAGCTTAATTAAGTAAGTTATTAAAAAAAATGCTATATATATAAAATATGACTTAAAAAGTTTTTAATTTACCTTGTAATTTAACACCTTGAAATTAGGCCTCTTGTTGCTTTAAAAACTCTTGCTCTTTCTCAAACTGCCTATAGGAAGTCATCACAACATAATTTCTCCTCTATTAATCCCTCAACAATGCTTTTGCCAACTTTGTGAAGCTCAGCAGACACAGAGTTCCACCAGGTGTTTGCTAATTACTAACTTATTTAGGAACTACGTTAGGTCAAATTGTTGAGTCATGCAACTGGTTTTTGTGGGGGTTTCTTATACATATATTCAGTTCATGTTTTACTTATTGGGCTTCCCTGCAGCGCAGCAAAGTAGCTGTCAAAACATTAGTCTGAGCACATAGGAAAACAAATATACCAGTCCTGCAGGTAATTACAAAAATAAGCAACATATAGAACAATTAATATAATATTGTAAAATGATAAATGGATGCCACCTGATAGTTTGTAGGTGGTAAAACAGAATAATATCCTACCTCAGAAACTTTATGCTCACAAACAACAGCTGCAGCTGTCATTGTTAGTCTGACATTCAATTGTTGTCTCTTGAAGCCAAGATTTGAGTAGTTTCACAATCCTCGGGCAGGAAGGATTTTGAACACAGAAAGGTTGTGCTTTAGCAGGTGAGTAAAAATTCCCCAATTCACCTTTTTACTTCAACACAGAGAACTTTTACTTTTAGAGAAGTAAACATGCTCACTTTTTTCCTTCTTATGTGTTGCAAAACATGTATTAACCACATTATCATTAGGAAATAAATATTTTTAAACAACAAAAGACAAAAAGGTTGTTGTCACCTTCCCCTGACGCTCTGCCTTAACAAACAAAAGCAATGTCCTCCTCTGTCAGACCCCGATGGGTTCCCTCCTGATTAGACAAGTTGAAGCTCATTGGTTGATTATTTCCAGAGAGCAAAGCTGCACTTGCTTTAGTCTCCGCATGTTAACAAATAGCCATAAAGTGTGATTACTCCAAATGTTAAAGTGTTCCCAATAAACACCGGCCTGTTTTTGTTTTGTTTATTATTCATCCCCTCCAATTACCTTTCTAAAGGGGAATGTTTCTTACCAGTCGCGATGGGAATAGGAGATTAAAAGGCAATGAGGAAACATCTGTGTCTCTGCTTTGCCACAAATCTGCATCTCATTCCCGCAGCCCGCATTTCAATAGATGGCGCCTACAATGTAGGGTAAAAAGCAAAACGCCAATGCTCACAGGGCTAGCAAATAGAGGGAAGGGTTACCATAGAAACTCATGCCTCACATGGGTTTTATGGGCAGCATCCTATCACATGCTATCAGGAATTACCATAAATCTTGTGGCTGCGAGGGCGGTGGTTAAGGTGCACCTCGGCAGTGAATGACAATGTGTTGATCCTCGCATATCTGCTGAGGCTTATTCAGCCTCTCGGAACCGAAAGGAAAATAAAAATCTGATTTATTGAAAGATGGCGAGTGTGTCTAACGCATTTCCTTTCATGAGCTCATGTGCCCACAGATATTTTATAATCCAAACGAAACCAAGACGCGTTTTCTTTCTTCTTCTCCTTTTTTCCTCTCATATTCACATCTTTGTAGAGATAAATGACTATAAAATCAAAGACTTGGTGGAAAGCATTATGTGCTTCGGGAGCCGTACGCGTGCGGCTCATGGATCGCATCGTGCTTGTTGTACAGCTGTCTGCGGGGGAAAAAAAGCCAAAAGCTTTTGCAGCGGGAACAGTGTCAAAGCACAGCGGTGTATCAGTGCAATTTTCACAAATGGCATCTTTCCCTGAGCTCCCATCCTCTCGACCTCTGGCGTCGAGCGGCGACGCTGAGAGCATTATCAGATGTGTTTGAGCAGCTCCCGTTGGCGCGACCCCGGTGGGCGGCGCAGATATCGAGTGACCTTTTCTGCATGGTTCTCTGATATTAACGCAATCTCCTGCCTTATTACCATGGGAACATTTCACAGAGTATTAGACTTAATAAACGACTTTTTCCTGGGCTCCCATTTCTCCTCTCCCTGTGTCTTTTTTTTTTTTTTTTATTATTCCCTCTCCCTGATCGCTGGCGCTTCCATGCCCCTCGTTTTCCATGCTCCTGAGCCGATAACCCGACATCCCCGGGGGCCCAGCCTCTATAATCGCGTCAGTTCATGGCCCTCTTATTCTTGCAGAATTGGTTAATTGGTATGTGTTCTACATAACTGTTAGAGTATTAGACTCACAAATGAAGGTTAGAACCTCAGTGCTTGTAATCGACTGAAAGAAATTGATTTGTGCTCAGCTGCCCTTCTGGGAAGAGACTTTATGGTTCTCTGAAGAAATGAAGCTTTTATAATTGTGTGTTCTTTCCCCCCCACACACTTGTTCTCGCTATCTTTTGCTCATTTCCTCAAAGCTTACCGCCTGGTGGACATTCATCAAACGAAAAGTGACAGATTCTAATCCGACGTGCTTATGCTATGGCATGCTAAGCAGCAAATATTGGTGTGTCGCTTTTCAGATCATATGTGCATTCTTAGTTGCCTTCTCTTGGTTGCTGATGAAAGTATGAGGTGGTCAGTTTAAATTTTGACCGTGTCCAGCAATACATCAGTCGGATCAGAATTGCTCAGCAATAAGAACTCTAATTTTAAATGTCTTCTATCAGATTAAGCTTTAGCGTTTCACTTTTAAAATAATATTTCTCATACTACAGGTATAGACTTTATTGTGGCACGCAAAGCTACTTGAACTTGCCCACCTTTTGCCACAGTAAAGTAACCCCTAATTGTGACGTGGGACAAATGGTTTGTGAGTCAAAACTTTTTACAAATAAAAATGCTTTTTTTTTTGGTATGTTTCCAGCGGATATGCAGGTGTAGAAACATAAATTTTTTTTACCAAATAGCTCAAAGTGCCTCAGATTACTGTAATTTCCAAACTATTGAGCACACCTGTAAGCCGCACCCACTAACTTTAAAAAGAAAATAAATTGGAAATCCATAAACAAGGCTGCACTTGTTTATGCGCCACAGTTGTCCACGTTGCACCAGAACTTATTTAAGCAGATTTTTTTTCTTTACTTGTAAGAAAATGTGTCACAGTAGCATACACAAATACGAATAAATGCTTTTTCCAAACAGTGCCTGTCTGCTTAAAAATACAGTCGCCCACCAGGAGAAGTCATTGATTGTCATTTTCATGTTCCTCCTGTGTACTAAAACCACTAAGGTTGTCTTTTTCTTCAGAATCTTCAGACTTCAGACACACTTTCCTCAGTCTCTCTTTCATTGTTAAGCTCAGTAGTGTCGATATTCTGCTGATGTTGACAAAAACACAATCTTGCAATTGTGGTGTTTCCATTGAATAAGAAAAATACAAATAAAATCACGCGTGAATAAGTTTATTCACGCAATAAGTAATTAAAAAGCATGCTGCACCATCTTCCTCCTATCATTTCATTCTTCCTATCATTTCATGTCGTCTTCCTCGTTCTTTCTGCCAGTAGTAACATCCAGCTGTTGATCACATGACTCGTGGTGTGAAAAAATAATTCCATTGCAAATTTTGCAAAAGACACTAATTTTGATACAGATGAAAAACCATCTCATCCCACCACAAAACCTTTTTACTGAAAAACAATACGGACCGTATCATTACTTAAGAACACTATGGCTTAATCATGGGGAATAAAAGTCATGGCATGGCACACAGAGGCCGTCTAGGAAGAACAGTTCTCAAATTTAGATGTAGATTCTCATCTGGATTTTGGTCTGGACTTTGACTGGGCCATGAATATACTTCCAGAAATTCCAGAAATCGTTCCATAGAAGCTTTTGCCACATGTTTAGGGTCGGTGTACCGCTGGAAGGTCTTAAGTCTAACAGGTTTTTTGTAAAAGTTTGCTTTTGGTCTCATCAAACCAGAGGACATTCTTCCACATGTCCTGCACAGCTTGTGAAAACTTTAAACATTTCTTCTTATGGCTTTCTTTCAACAATAATTTTCCCCTTGCCACTCTAACACACATTTGAGGCTTTCACAGAACAGCTGTATTTATACTCGGACTAAATTACGCACGCACACACGCCCACACGCCCACACACCCTAACACACACGGCATCTGTTCACCGGTTTTATGACTTTTGAAGGTAATTGAATTCCCTGGACTTTGTTTAGGGATATCACAGTACATGGGACTATGTACAAATGCATGCCATGCTACTCTGATTTCTATTATTAAAAATGAAACTATGTTTTTTTTAATGCTGGCAAAATAGCAAAATAATACATTGAAGTTTGCGGTTGTATGATTACAAAATATGCACAAAAAATGTAGCAAGGCAGCACAGGTTATTTAGAAAATTAATCTATGGCATTGAAGTTTTAAAAATCAAACACAAGAAAATAATAATTTTGTGTCACTCGGGGAGGATTTAAATATCTGGTCTTCATGTGTTACTACAGCTGTCTGGCAGCTGTCTCATGCATGACAACCCCTCCTGACTTAGGTGACCACAGATTATTCATGCCTGCTTTCCAGGTGGAGGGGCTTTGGGGGGTAGACTCAGATGTGCGCAGCAAAACACATCGCATTTCACGCTCGCGCTAATGTCACCCAGCAAGTGAAGAGGAGTGAGAACTGGCAGGTGGTGTTTACAAATGAGAGAACCCCGAACCACAAGCAACCCTGACACCAGATGCTGATTTGATTATGCGGTGGCATGTAAAGTTGTACGAATGCATGCAGCAGGCGAGGTGATGCATTCACAGTTGATTAAGTGAAACAGAAATGACTGTCGCATTTATTTAGCCTATTTTTGCCCAAACAGACGCGGCGGCTTGTTTTGAGATCGATGAAGACTTCTAATTTCCGTTTAAGTGCTTTCAGGCAGAGGTGTTGGTTTGTTTACTTCATTTTTTTTTTTTTTTTTTTTTACTTTTTAGTTGCCGACATTATTTTTGTGTGGGGGGGGCACATTCTATGTTCTGAATATGGATTTGTGGTGTGTTTAAGCTTTGATTGCTTTGCTGTAGGTGTTGTCTGTTGTGTTCAGATAGGCACTTGTTTACTGGTTCAGTCAAATAGGTCAATTTAACCAACAGAACTTTATTGAAAACTTAAAATATGTCATGTAAGAGGTTTTATTGTTTGTTTGTTGTTTTTTTTCTTAACAAATCAGTGGAACAGTCTGCAGCCTGGGCAGATGTACTCAATTTTGTCACATTGCAATTTCAACATATTTTCTTGGGATTTTATGCAGCCGACGATTGCACAGTAGTACATACATTTTTAAAAGGGCAGTATTATGTATTTTCCATGCACATAGTGTCATTTTCCAGCAGGATCAATTAACTATGTTACCTTCAGTTATAATAAAAATATTATCTATATGATATGACTTCAACAAATTAGACTTTGTAATTTATCACCTTGAAATTGGGCCGTTGTGTCTCTATTAACCCTTTAACAACGTTTTTACCAGATCTGAGAAGTAGCTCGTATGATGAGCTCGGCAGATGTACAGTTCTACCTGGTGTTTGCTCCTTCAGACTAGTCAGCAGCAGTTAGCAGAGTGGGGACTTCTGCTCTATAAGGCGGGAGCTCGAACTCTTAGAAATCTCGGCTCCGACGATGAGCTCCGTCTTGAGGTCCACCCCGGCATTTTGTCCAGCTGAATGGTTGCCACGCGAGATTAGAGGATTTATCAGACATGCATGAAAGTTTCGAGATAACACTTCAGCTAAATCTTTGATGAGGGAATATTATAGCTTGATGTAAGACCCCCAAAAATTGATTTTACATAACTTTTCCCCTTTAAATACACATAATGCATATATACTTTTAACATACATTTGTCACTCTGTTGATTCTGGTGATTCTGCCACCACCATGTTAATACAAACAGTTCAAAAATCAATTTCACACACATTTCTCTGCAAGCACTCATTTCTATCCTTAAAAATTTGGAGTCCAAAAGACTTATTGGATATTATATCCTCTCTGTATTGAAATATGAACTTAACATCTGGACCTTCTGTGCTTACTTGATGACTGGACACACAATGTCGGTGTTGATTGCTGGGGCTCAATGACACGGCATATTCTGCCAAGACTTAGCCGAGGATAAGCGTGGATGAGCCCGTTTTAGGGGCTTTTGTCGTATTGAGAAAGATAAACAGCACAAGGTCATGTGCGACATGATTTTTATTTTTTTTTCTAAGATGAGCAAACTTTTTATCCAGATGGGGACCAGTTGGGAGAAAACTGAACCGTATATTTAATGTTGAACAGAATTTGAGTCCTCCATGAATTTACCTTAGTGCTTTTCAGGGGGCGGATCATAACAATGCAGATAAAGTAATTTTTTACAGAAAAATACAGATTTGTATATGGCTAGACAGGCAGACAAAGGGACATGTATTGGTGTAATTAATTGCAAATGAAGCTTTGACACCTCCTTCCACTTGTACTAGTCTAGTCTAAGCCCGTAATCAACTTTGTGTGATTCCAGCGTGCA
Source organism: Girardinus metallicus (assembly GCA_903067095.1). Classification (NCBI taxonomy): domain Eukaryota; kingdom Metazoa; phylum Chordata; class Actinopteri; order Cyprinodontiformes; family Poeciliidae; genus Girardinus; species Girardinus metallicus. The sequence continues at coordinate 55,708 of CAEGAE010085357.1, forward strand.
TCATGGGCATTAGTATTCCAGAGCAGGAGCCCCGCTTGGATCCAGGCTAGGATTATCCAAGCTCTTAACATCTTTGCTAAGCTGGTTAACACCTGTTTTTATTGACATCTGAACACCATCCCGGTGCTCCATCTTTTCTTCCCGTGTATAAAGTGCTATATATGTTAATATAGGTTCCCACAAATGTCCTAGGAGTAACTCAGTGTTAGATTTACGTACAAAAGAAGAAGAATGTTTCTTATTCTCCTCTGTAGCAAATCGATAACTCCTCACTTTTAGTAGTCATCTGGCCTGTTCTCTGTAGGTTCTGACCTCTTCTGTTTCAAAGTGCGTAGCTAGAGTGAGGAAGGCGGGGGATGGGGGGAGGAATTTAAGATTTTTCCAGGGATTATTCTAAATATGAAGGGTATGTATCCTCTTAAGCATGGCGGGCATTAAAGCTGAGCCCTAATAATGGTTCCATTAACCTAAATTCCACACCAGGCTTCACAGAATGACCGCTACGGCTTCCCAGATTTTACCCAGCTCTTGATCCCTCGCTTCAGACAGACAGGGACGACTACAATTTTCTGAACTATGTCCTCATAGGTAAAAAATAACCACAACGAAAACCTATCTCATAAATTTGAGATGAGGTGAACAGGAAATCATAATGGCCTTAGCAGAAGGGTAGAAAGCATTTAGATTGGCCAAAGATAATATCCCAATTTACAGATTTGTTTTTTTTTTTACCCGTTCTAAATGAATAGCAATCATTTTGGACTGAAGGTGGGGAAACGAAGGAGTGGAACGAGCGTGCGCCTTCATTAGGACTAAGGGAGGGCAAGCAGCAGAGTGTCTGACAAGCCAGCAACGCCTCATTGTCCCTGATCTCAAGTTTCATAAATTTCCACGGCTCTCGTTAAAGGACGTGTCGCTGCTGTCACCAGGCGCTAACTCGTTATCTCCTCGACGCCGTAAAACGCTGTAATTAACATTCAACAACTGTAACCGATCCAGCATTGCTCCTCTCTCCGATAATTGCCACACTGTTGTGCTGCCACATAAGTGGGTCTTTTGTGTCTGCTTGGGGGTACACGCTTTTTGCGGCTCATTTTGATTGTAAATAGATGTGAGCAGAGCTGCTCATCCGAGCTAAAAGGTGAACGGCTTCTGCCAGGTTTCTCTGTCGGCTCTTGTTGGGTTCGTGCCTCAAAGGTTCCTCTCAGCAGCTCCTTTCTGATTGTTTTTGCAGAAATGTTGAGCGTCTTCTGCCCTGGAGCATAATAGGCTTTCTCGGGGAGTGGCTTAATGATGTTACCTGTGTTCTGCCACTGAAGATTATGCTCATCATACGGCGCTTTGGAAAAGGCTGCATACGTCCTGAACTTTTCCCACATTTTGTCAGCTTACAGCTTCAACTTTTGGTGTATTTTTACTGGAATTTTAGTAAAAATACTCCGAAGTAGTCCATAAATGAAAAAAGTGGAATAATCAACTGTTTGCAGAACAACCTTTACATCTCCTCACCTTCTGCACATCTAATACCAATTTTTTGTAGCAAAACTTTTTACATTTGAGGAATAGAGTTTTGTATCTGTGGAAGATAAACTTTCAAGTCTTTGCACAGATATTCAGTTGGATTTAGGGCTTGCCTTTAGCTGTACTATTCTAACATATAGATATGTACTACATCATTTCATTGTTGCACTGGGTCTGTGTTTCGGGTTGTTTCCTAGTGGAAGGTGAATGTCTGCACACTTAAATCTCAATAAAATACATGCAACTGTTTTGGTTCCAGTGAGTCTTCACCCATACGGAGTTCAGTATTTGCAGATTCAGCTATTAACTGCATAACTCCAAATTATTCAAAAAGAATTGGTCTGTTCTGGATTTCTGAAATATTCAAATAAAAATCCAGCTTGGAAAGCTGAAATGCTTTTGGGTATGATTGGGTGACTTTTGCAAAGACAAAGAGATTAAATAAAACTGTAGATATTGGCCTCCACGTTAGTACTAAATGGTTTCCAATGTGCATATTAATGCATATCAAGGTATGTTTGGCATTTGAACTATCAAAAAAGGAAGTTATACGCCTTTTTATAGGGGGTCTCAAGTACTGGCGGGCAGCTGTGGTCCCTCATTCCAGCAAATATTTGGGTCCACTATAGATTTGGAAAAGCTCTGTCTGAACTTGCCTGGAAACAGTATTTTACCAATCACACTTGGGGACTTGTAGTTTTCCAACTTGTAGTTCACTTGGGAACTTGTAGTTTTCCAGCTACTATCCACCTACGTCGTCTGGTGAAATCTGTTTAATCTTATGGACGTTTTTTTTTTTTTTTACTTGGGATTACGTTTTATGTCCTGACACCCAACACTGCCAGTTCTTGTTCTCTCAACTCCTTCTGCCTGACTTGATCGGAGCAGCACCCATCACAATAAGGCCTTATGAATAATTGGTCCGGGTCAACTGATACCCTGCGGCTCCAAACGCTGCCGTTATCTACAGCACTCCATCTGTGCCAGCCAAAAGCCACTGAACCGTGCACAGTTGTTCCCCCGTTGAATGACTCCTGAAGTATAACTCACTCGACGTAAGTCGATATCTCGCCCGTCGAGGCTAAGCGCAGGACGGAAGAAGGGATGCGTCACGTCGGCCATGTTTGATGGCTGCGACTACCATGGTGGCCCGTCAGTGATACGCAGTCACCTGTTTGGCTTGGCTTTCTTTTTTGTCTGCATACAGGCTACCTTGCATTTCATTCACTGGGGATTAGGGTGAATGCGAGGGTAATGTTTCTGGAAGCCCAGACAGCCTTGGGAGGACAAACAAAACTAAATGGTTGCCTGGTGTTTCTTGTCCTGGTGTCATGTTCAGGTCAGAGGAGAAGTAGTGCAGGCGTCTGGGGATTCAGATGTATTGATGGGAGTGAGCTGGAAGCTTCATATTCAAGCATTCAATAAGCTTGTTATCATTTGTCTCTCATTGTGCTGTATTTTTGAACTGCCCAGCAGAAAGGGACACTCTAGTGTTAAGCCATAGACTTCCAGAGTATTAGTCACTCCGTTTAGATATGAAACCGTATCTAGTCTTCGTCTGTTGATGAAGTTCAGGGGATATTTTTATACTCGTATGGAAGTGTGTGGAAGCTTCTGACATGAATGTGCGTCTCCTCTGAGCTCTAGGTGAGAAAAGAAAACCAGTGTTTATATGTCAGGACTGAAGGTTCGGTTTGTGTTGGGCTGCGGTTTCAGCCTATGTGGAGGTTACCTGCTCTTTTAGTAACTTCTAGCACTCTGGTTTTTCAGGTTATCACAATCATTTTCTCAACGGATCACCTCCAACGACACGGCTAACTGTGAACTCTCACCTCCTCCCCTCCTTCCTTCCTGTTAGACTTACATAGAGACTCACATGATATCTCTTTAAAGATCTGCTTCCCCCCAGAGTGACGACATCAAGCCGAGGTTCCAGACATGCAAGGCCTTATAGAAGTGCTTGAACTTTTTAACATTTTGTGATGTTGCAACCACAGACTTTGATGTTTTTTTTATTTTTATTTTTTGTAATTTTGTGACGGACCAACACAAGCCACACTATGAACGTGAATTAAACAGAAAATAATTCATGGTTTTCAAAATACTGCATTTATATTCAGCCTTCTTCACTCTGATTACCATAAATAAAAATGGTTCTCTTTAAAAGTTCTCTCTCAGTACAAATTAACTTTTTTATAAGGGTGTCAGGTTTCTTTAGAGTACAAGAGTGAATAAACAGTATCTTGAAAACCAAATAACACAAGAGGCAGGTCAGGGAGAAATTTGTGGAGAAATTTAAAAGCACAGTTAGGTTATTTAAAAAAAGAAGAAAAGTAATTGTTGAATAATAATTCCAATTTCCACTTTGCCACAGTCCATCTAAAAACAGATCTTGGTCAGATGAGACCGTAGTGTAACTTTTGGTTATACAACCACATTCAACCAATTAAGATTAGGGTCCTAATTAAGATTAACCTTTAAACAAGTATTAAACATATTGATGGACATTAACATATTAATCATAAATGTTATGTTTTCATTAACTGCAAGTAGAAAATCAGCATAATTAACAAAAATAAAGGCTTGAAACTATTAGTATGAAACATTTTTTCATACAGAAAAATATATGAAAAAATAATTTTTTTGTATGAAAAAAAAATGTAACTCAACTTTCCACGTTGAGTTGCAGTAACTCAACTTGGAAAATTGAGGTACCGCAATAAATTAACTTTTCCATAATATTCATAAATATTGAAGGATTCCAAATGAGAATCTGTGACAAGATTTAGAAACGTGGGTTTTTTTTTATGGAGGCCCAGGTCCAATGTGACTGAGCTTTAGTCATCTTGAAAACATTTTTCAAGATAAAAACTTTGTAAAATAAAGTAAAGTTGTTTGGGGTAAGTCAATTATAGTTAACTTGCCCCTAAAGACAACTATAAATGACAAAATGTCAAAATGTGAAAAAGGGAAATATTTTTCACAACTCCACTGTTTGCAGAAAGCTAAAGTGTCTCATTTTATGGGTAATTAGAAACAGATTGTTAAACAACAAACTTTTTAGGTTGCTTTTTTTTTTTTTTTTTTTTTTTTTTTTTTTTTTTTTTTTTTTTTTTTGTGTGTGTTTTTTTTTTTTTTTTATAAAACAAACCCCTTCTCTTATATAGTTTAGTTGTTC
>CAEGAE010085365.1:0-16767 GCA_903067095.1 Girardinus metallicus
ATATATATATATATATATATATATAGTTAAATGCTACAGTAATAATGAGACAAAGAATATATCAAAGTTTTAAAAATGAGAAGTTTACATACAGAATGATAAGAATCTTTTTGAACAATGAGGGAAAACCCCAATGATGATGTCACGGTTTAGAAACTTCTGATAGGTCAAGTGATGCAGTACAATTGAGTTAACTTGAGGCACATATGTGGATGTAGTTTGAGGCCACACCTCCACACCCACACGCACAGCCCCACCCACACACTTCTTTCTTGTTTGACAAAGCATCCAAGATACCAGGAAGAAAACTGTGGAGCTGCACAAGTCTGAATCATTCTTGGTAACAATTTCCAGATGCTTGAAGATATCAAAATCATCCATTCAAACAATTATACACAAGTATTAACATGATGGAAATGTTCAACTTTTATACCACTCAGGAAAGAGAAGGGTCCGGTGTCCCAGAGATTAATGTATTTTGGTCAAAAATATGCAAATTGACCCAGAACTAAAGCCAAAGACCTTGTGACTGAAGCTGACAGAGACTAAGACAGTGTCCTTGTCCATAGTGAAACATGTCCAACACCAGCTAAAAAAACCACTTGGCGAGGATGAAACTACTACTCTAAAAGAGGGACAAAAAAGAGCCAGAAGGCAGTTTGCAAGTGCACACAGGGACAATAACTTTAATTTTTGGAGGCATGTCCAGTGGTCTGATGGAACTGAAGTGGAACTATTTGGCCATAATGACCATCATTACATTTGGAGGGAAAAGGGGGACCCTTGTAAGCCTGGGATCATCATTCCAACTGTGAAGTACGATGATGGCAGCATCATGTTGTGGGGCTGTTTTGCTGCAGGGGGGACTGGTGCACTTTATAAAATAAAATATGTCTTCATGAGGAAAGAACATTATGAGGAAAGATTGAAGTAGCATCTACAAACAACAGTCAGGAAGTAACAGTTTATGGGTGAACTGGTCTTCCAAATAAACAATAACTCCTGGCATGCGACCAAAGTGGTTACAAAGCACAAAGTTTTGTCATGGTCAACACAAAGCCCTAATCTCAGTCCTATGGAGACGTTACAGTCTGTAAAGGCATGTGTGAGTGATAAACCTAATGCAGATATTCCAGTTCTGTCAGGAGGAATGAACCACAATTGACGTCACCCACCTGTCAATCATTCTAGCGGGGTTGTCAACAACTGACCAATCGGTGGCCGCAATTTGTCCGAAAGTACACCTCCCTTACCTGGAGGAACTGAACTTCCGTCAACATTACCGGGGTTTCTTATTGCTAAGGCGCTGAGATTATGAAAATTTCAAGGGAAATATTAGGAAATTCTGGTTCAATGTTGTCAGTGTGGAACATGCAATCCCGACGGCCGTTACCCAAAGCGTACAGATAGAGGAATACAATGTATAACGTTTCCAAAACCCAAACGCAGTCTGGAATATCATAAGAAATGGATCAAGGCCTGCAGCCGACCGCATGCCCTTTTGAATGGAACTGTGATCAATGGAAAGTACTACATGTTCGTCTGTACAGAGGTAACTGGTTTTAAACATCCCTTTTTTTTGGTCATGATGACACTGTATGATAGTCAAATCAAAGATAAATAAATGAAGGTAGTTATGCTTCGTTTTATGTGTAAATTAAGGTAGCTCTACGGCAGCATGAAAACGTGCTGCCATAAGTAACTGGGGTATTTACATATAAAGACCTTTTTATGCTGTTTATTTTTAAGCATTTTCCTGAAGGCATATTTTTACAAGCTTGTGTTATTTAAGTTATTACTCACCCGCTTTTGCATGTACAAAATGCGTCCAACACAGCATTCACACTCGCATTCAATGAGACTTTGTGCTCTAATTTTTTCCTCTGGCTCTGAAAGTCTCGGGCTTTAATTTTCATTTCTTTGTTGTTTCCTGCAAATAACCTTACATAGCTGATGTACAACTCAGCTATGTCGTACAAAAGTGAGAAGCCTGCCGTCTTTGCCTTATTTTTGGCTCATAAGTCAAAAATGACTCAAAAAATAAATCGGGTAAGCTTACCTGTTGCTGCCACCATTGTGCTTAATAAATAATAGGGATGGAGTGTTCTGGGTGAACTAGCTGAGACTTTTTTTCAACAAACTTCCTTTATGCTATTCTTGCATAAAGGCCAAATTTATGGAGTTTATAATTAATACTTCTTCTATCAACAGATATTCTTGTCTGAGCACTGGATCTTTGTCTAATGCTCACTGTGTTTGACTAGTTAATTTAGGTGGATGTCTATGTCTCAGCAGGTTTGCAGTTGTGCCAATATGGATTATGCAGCGCTCTGTGCGATTTTCAAAAACTATTATTGTTTTTATGTACTGTTTTCAAAACTTAAATAAAGCTTAAACTTATCAAAACCTTATCCCTCACCCCTATGATGTGTTCCTTAGACTTTGGCTGTGCCCTAGGGATCTCTAAAAAACCTCTTAGATCCCTATAGAATAGGTAAATTTACACAGAAATGTAACACACAAACTGAATACAAATGTAGGGCTCATTTTAAGATTTGTGCAAGAGAAAATTTGAAAGAAATGTAAATTTTTTCTTTCACTTTTATCAAATGCTTTGTCAATGTAAGAACGCAACAAATCACATTAACTAGTTGATTTTGTCAACCGACTTCAGCACGTTGTCCATTTTGTCATGCAATATGACAAAATATGCAAACGTTATATGCATCAATACTTCTACAAGAAAATGAATAGGGTTGAACTTTAATAACAACAATGTGAAGAAAAAGTTTAAATTGTTTTATTTGAGATGCATTCAAAATCACAGAGGATTTAGTTTTGCAAGTCAGCAAACACACTGCTTCTAAAGCAGTAATTTGAATAAACATTCAGCAGTCATACAGTCCAAACACCTGAAAACATTTTAACATTGCTGCTTATTTTCTAAGGATTTCGGCATTTGAAACATTTAAACTTCAGAAATGCATTATTTTGCTTTAACAAGGTACATAACCTTCTATTTATGTTGAGAGTTCACTTAATATGTGTGTAAATTTATGTAGCTAAATCCATGTGTCAAATTGCTCTTTAAAATAGTCAAAAATTATGTGAAAATGAAACTAGATGATTTTCTGACAACAAGTGTGAGGGAACAAAGTAAAGGGAGTTGAATTTGCAATTTTTAGGCATGATTAAGAAATGACAACCTGAGCTACTCCACATGCTGTGCACATGAAGCAATAAACTTAGAGCAGCAATTAACAATGTTCGGACTGATAACAATCTAGAAGTAAAACATGTTGTAGGAACTTTCTTAGAAATCTAAAATCCTAATTGATTAAACATTGGATTTGTAAATGCATTTTTATGCAATAAATGTAAAAAGAAAAAGATAAACCCCAGCACTAATACATTAATAATAGCAACATGATGGCTTTTCATTTAACCTCTTTGTTATTATACCCTTAATTAAAAAAATATTTTGCGATGTTTCCTTGTGTATCAGATCCTGAAAAGATTGAAAACCCAATCTTACAGGTTACATGTAACACTTAAAGTCTCTTTTGTTAAAAGGATTTTTAAAATAACAGAAATGCTCATACAAACTTTCAGTGCAATTTTACACAGAGCAAATTTTCTTTCCTGTTGGAAAAATACTCATTTGATTAATCCTGAGGGATTTGTGCAAGTTGCAGAATTGCCCAATCGATTAGGTCGTCTAAAAGGATGTGGACAGAGGTTAACAAAGGTTGCCTCTGTAAATAGCTCTGTCTCAACAGTGGTGAATCACTCACTGATGGGTGAATTAAACAGAGTCAACAGCACCTGTTTGTGTGCATGTGAGTTGACAGGTGGGCTCTGAGGGACAATCAAGGGCTCACTGCCTCCCATCTCATGGGACAGCAATGATTTCTGAAGAAAATACGTTTTGAGTCGTTTTGCAAATCGATTCAGATTGAATTTAAATGATGCATTATTCCAGATAAGTGCAAAATCTGATGACAAATGCACTCGGTACCAATAAAAACATTTAAATCTAGGCAAAGAAGAGAACCCTCATTCCGTGCGTAATGCAATAAATACATACACAAAATGTATCATCAGTAGAGAACCACCCGCCTCCGGAAGAAATAAGTGCTTTGATTTGTTAGGGTCACTCCGTGTCTTCATCGTCCGAGCCCTGTGCCATCAGGCCGGCGTGGTCGATATAGTCGAAGTCAGGAAACTTGACAGGAAGGTCGTTCCACCTGGTGCAGTTGCTGTACTTTTTCTTATTTATATCCACCACAAAGTTTTTCACATGGAGACAAGGCAGCTCAATCCCACGATAAAACATCATTGAACCCCATGTCTACAACAGAAGTGGAATTTAAAAGAAGACAAATCTTAGTGCATATATTATCCGTTTAGTGCATTAAACTTAGTTGATTTCCATGTTTGTCAGATAAAATAAGTAATTTATAAAAATACATTTATTGTTCTTCATCTGCCATGAAGCGCTACAGTGTTTAGCAAAAATATTCACACCGTTTAAACATTTTTTTTTTTTTTTTACATTTTGTCACATTACAATCACAAACTTTGATGTATTTCTTTGGGGATTTTATGTCATAGTAAAAAGCAAAATGGCTCAGAATCACTAAATGTAGCTAAAATGATATTAATAAAGCTATTCTGTGAAGCTCTCAGGTGTTTAATAGGGAATATTAGTGGAAAAACAGGAACAAGGAACAAGTAACACAGCATGTAGGTCAGGAGTAAAGTCCTGGACAAGTTTAAAACAGGGTTTGGTTTTGAAACTATCCCAAACTTTAAACATCTCATGGTAAACAGCTTAATCTATCATCCCAAAATAGGAGAAAAGAATAATTGCAAACCCAACAAGACATGTCTGCCGACCAGAACCGAAAAACTGTCCAAGCAAATAATTAATCAGAGCCCTTTTTCACAAATATTTCTGTTATAAATCCTCAGACAAACCACCTCATCCAGAAATGATTTCTGAATCTTGCTTTTATTTGTAAATCCTGCTGCTGGCTCATTACGCAAATGACACATCATCACTTTTTTGACCAGTAAAGCCGGCTCTCCTCCATAAAGTTCAACCCACACGATGGCTATGATTGCATCATTTCGCAATTCAGGGGTATGAGATAGTCAGGCTGACTTCTACCCCTCTCACTTTATCAATCCTAAATAAACAAACAATATGAAGACGGCAAAAAGGAGCACATAAATCTGACTTTAAGTGTTTAGTGAAAGGGGCTAGAGTAGCAGCAGAAATCTACCACTAATGTAGGAACATACTCTGACAGGAGAACTATACGCTATACTCTCCATAAATACAACTTTATGATAGTCTAGAAAGAAGGAAGTCAATATTGAAATAATATCTAAGTACTACTGGGAGGGCTTTCTTAGACAAAGACAAGCAAACTGGATGGAAAGATGGATAAAACTGCATCTGAAAGCAACTTTTGTAGACTAAATGTTTCCTGCTCTAGGTCAGTTAGGACTAACAAAATTCTTCAAATTCATCAGTTTACATAGATGTTGTTCATGTCTGGTAGACCAGACCATAATCTAATTGTTGGGGAATGAGCAGAGTTGAACCCATTTTTCACTTGTGTGCAAATTTGTATTTGTGTATCAAAAATCCCAATAAATTAAATTAGTTTGCTGTTGCAATGTGATCAACTAGGAACAGGATTCAGGGATCTGAGTATCTTGGCAAGACAAGTTATCTCAAGTTACTAAGACTTGCAAATCCAAAAACCAAACAATGTGTTTACCTGACCACAGTCACTGCAAGCTATGACACCATTGGTCTCATAGTCCAAACGTCGCTCCTGAAGAGATGCATTTTCTCTCTGGATGAAAAGTTTCCTGCACAAAACAAAAGAGAGTATAATTAACCATGCAATGCAATGTGCAAGTGTTGAAAAGTTTACATTATAATTAGTACCTAAACTGTTGCGTAACATTGACTCTGTGCATGTTTTCAATGATTTGGATGTCTTCGCCGCTGCAGATGTATTTGGTACAGTGACGACAGCTAAACTTTACAGCAGACGGGTTCTCATCCTTAACAGCCTTCTTCTTCTGATTTGCCTGTCTCACTTTTTCCTCCATTATAGCCTGAATCTGAAACTCAGTGATCTAATCATAGGAAAAAAAAAAAGGTTAACAGACTGTATTTAGGAGAAAATAGATAACTAATACTTGTTTAACATACTTGTTTGTTGTAAACTGATTGATCTAATTTTTTAATTTTCTGAATGGCTTTGTTCATCATTTGCTCACGGTACTCGTTGACATACTCCTTTTCAGCCACTCCTGAGTTCTTTACATCCACGACAGTGTATGTGCTGTCCTCAGCTCTTCCTCTGCCTTGAGACTGCAAAGGGCAACAGAACAAATGGTCATCAATCACCTACTGATATGCAGTCAGCCCACTTTTTTTTTTATTTCCTGTTGCCAGTATTTACAGCTGGATGACTAACAGAACACTTGAAAATACTGGCCCATGAAAAAGTTTGTGGAAAACAGGAACAAACTGAGATAAATTTAACATTTTATTTGAGCAGAATGGAAAACCTACAAACACAGGCACACATAAAATCAGGAAGCACTGTTTTCCTTGAAGAATCATTTTGGATGCAGTGCCTGGGAATTTAAACTGTTAGTTATCAGGACTGTCCTGAAACAGCCCTTGAAATTTCTCTGCTATAGGCAGCAAGTACTTTTTTGAGTCACTACAGATCATTTTCATTGTAGTGGATTTTGGGTGAATCAATGCATTATTCTCTGCGACTTTTTGACTGAACATAAAATTACTTTTAAGTAAGTCTGTCAAAAATCTATAGAGATTTATTTTATCAACTAGTTATTCATCACAGATCATTTGTTGAATGTTTGTGTCAATATCTAGGTTTATGAAAATAAGTGTTTTTGAAATGAAGCTTTTTTTGTCATTTGGCATTACAAAAAAACATTGTTAAATTATTGTATTTGGGAAATGGGTAAAAATACTGAACACCATTAAAGTAAACACATGCCTAAGCACTACCACGTAGCAGTAACAACACTTAGTTATGGACACTGTTCCTGAGGCAAGAAGACTCAATTATTTAAAAACTCATGCATGCACCAAGAAAACATACAAAACCCGGACCCAAACCCTTCTTGCTTCAAGGCAACACAAGAAACTGTGAAACCATATAGCCCAAATACTCAGCATACTAAGTGTTTACTAAATATTTACTCAATGTTTATTTTATAAGCTGATATGTGTATTATGGCGTACGTCCTTCAGCTACCTTATTTATGTATAAAGTCAGACATACTGAATAAAACCAAAAGGCATACCATCACATTTTTAATCACGGATTACAGTCGTTCATTTTACTGACCTGAATCATAGCGATTTCATTGGTCACATGGCCATATCGGATAACAAAATTGCAGGCTGTTATGTCCAAACCTTCTTCTGCCACCGTGGTAGCAATAAGGAGGTTGAGTTCACCAGTTTTGAACCTTTTCAACACATCCTTCTGCTCTGCCTGAGGAATACAACTGCAAGTCATACATATGAAGAACTTGGGAAAAGGCAGCCTAAGAGAGTTTAGTTTGCGAAGTATGCACTTACAGCTGTCATTGGTTTAGTATCGCTCTGGTCTCCTCCTCCAATGAAATAAGAAGGTTTTACTCCAATGTCAGCAAACTTGGGGTTTTCTTGAATCCACTGGCTAAGAGTCATAGCACTGTGACGTGTTTTGGTGAAAATGATCCCTCTGGCTTCTTTTCTGCTGCTGAACTCTTGTAAAATTTTAGTTCTGAGTTTTGACAGGCTGTCGTTTTCGTATGTTGGATCCTTTGCAAGCGTCTCCAGCTCTTCCTTTTTGTCTGTAAGGAGTAGATGTTAAAGAACTAAGGCAAAATATTTTCAACAAAGTTAAACTAGACACTTTTATAACGGTAATCTCTTACAAAACTACTTACACCCTTTTAAGTCTGGTTAGAGTAAATTATTCTGCGTTTTAGTCTGAAATAAAGCCTTAAATTGATTTGCCAGCCAATATTTTTAAATATGGCAAAATAGCTCTTTGTTTACTATAAAAGCACAGTTTAACAGCGAAAATGTGAACATGTGACCATAAGCAGTTTTGATTATATATGTAAAATTTATAGTGGAAATTAAGAATATCAACAAGAAAAAAAAAGATCTTACCTTTAAACAAATTGAACAAAAATCTCTCTGTCTCTGTTATTTGCATGTTTTGTTCTTCATCTGGTGACGTTTTCTTCTTGATCTGCTCCTCGTGGAACTTGTTCAGGAAACTGAGAGCATCACACATGCGTATGGTGTTGCTTAAATTCAGACCTTCATTATACCGTCGGAGGTACTCTGCGCAGACCCGCACTGTCTGGTCTCCATCTTTGGCAGCTAAAACACAATGAGACAATTTCATGTAGCTCTATGTGTGCAAAACCCAGACTGTCCAATGTAATAAAGAGTTAGTGTTAAAGGGTTACTACAGGTACACTGCACGTAAAACTGAAGAAGAGTTTAATGGAGCTTTAATGCTTTACTGAATCGTAAAAAATAACAAACTCAGATTAACATCACATATATAAAGATTCAGGGTGACTAATGCTAATAAATATCATCGATTTAGGAGAAATTGTGTATTTTTCATACCAAATTTTAAATGCCACCTCTATCAATTTGTATTAGGGATGCACGATATATTGGCACCAACATCAGTATCCACCGACATTAGTCAATTTTTAACATATCTGTGTAATATATATCTGTGTAACATTTCCACTCACCTTCTCGCTCTTTTAGAACAGCCCATTGTTCATAATTCTGTGAGCCCAGGTCACATGTGGGAAAAAGCCGGGCATGTTCGTGAATGGCAGTCATGATTGTCTTGACCACACAACCAAAGGGATCCTGATGATGATGTTTAGGTAAAAATACAGTTAACTCCCCTCGACTAAAGAAGAACCTCACCACATTTGTATTTTAATGTACATATCTTGTTGAATTTAATATGAAACAACATCTACCTCTTTTCTCGGTTCAACAAGCAGAATGGATTTTCGTAGTTCCTTTTTATCAATGCTTCCTGTCATAATTTTGGAAGCATCCAAGTTTGCACAAATCTACAAAAGAGGGACGGAAATCTGAATTAATGTGTAAAGCAAAATACAATATACAATGTCTGTATGTTTTATAGCTTTCCTTGAAGTAGGAAACTAAGGCTTGGATTTAGAAAGCAGAGATAAACGTGAAAGGAATTTAGATGAATGAAATAAGTTGTAAAAATGCATACAATATTACAGTTGCAGATACAATGCTAAACAGAGTATTTACTCGCAGAATGTGCTCTTCAGCTTTATTCAGGGTTTTGGCACCTCCGACCCCCGGTGAGGCTGTCAGGCCCAGGATCTGAGGAAGCGGTACGGACTTCTTCTGCTCCTTTATGAGCTTTTTGTTATTGTGCTTTTGTTTCAAGTATCTCATCATGATGTGATTGTAGACTTCTCCTTTCTGAGTGTGGTGACATTCATCTATTATGATCAGTGTCAGATCTGCAAAAGACAATGACATAATGCCAAAGATTCACATGGAACTGTAAATTATAAATGCCATGCAGAAATAAAAACAAAGAATTAAAAGAAGGGAATTTTTTTTGCAACTAATATAGTTTCTCCCTAATTGAAAGTACACAAATCTTATATAAAGACAACGATCAAGCACTGTTAGTTAAGAGTCCCTTGAAAGATTGAAGTAGTTATTTAGAAAAACAAATTGTCCCACACAAATCAGAGCTTTTAGAGAAAATTTGAGACAGCAGTTTAAACCACACAATAACATTTGTTAAGAGAACTGAATGCTTCACAAACAAAGCCAGACTTCAATGTGATCTAAATACGGTGCATTACAATTACTCAAGTCTAAACTGTTATTCGAATTTGTCCCAGAAGAGAATGCAGAGTGGCAGCTTGATGGGCTGTGATAGACGCTCTCTTGTGAATTCGATCCAGCCACACACCGATGGCTTGAACAGACATGTGGCCTGAGAGCCAGGAGGAAGGGGAAAAAAAAATAAATGCTTTCAAGTGTTTCGACAAACAGCATATGTTCCTCTGAGGTGGCTATTCCACCTTGGACTGGTGACTGCCAGGAGTGAACACTAGAGTCGGAAGAATCTGACAAGATCCTGTCGGGGGAAAATCCTGCTCCTTGTTCCCTTGGTGGTTATCTATTCCAGAACATTTCAGTGTCAGTAAAATCCAAGGTAGATTTTGCATGAATTTAGAGATGTTGCAACCATATTAAGTTTAACGGTGTGTTTTGATTTCTAGTAAGAAAAAAAGTAACATTTTTACAAGAAATTACCATTTACTGTTTAGTCTGTACATCAGAGTAAACAAAAAGGTGTAAGCAAACCATCTGCGCATTGGCAAGGACGGTGTGGGTGCTGGTTGCAAAATGTTATAGCCCTTAATTCAACATTGAATGAGCAGCAGCAAAGAATACATATTTGAAATTAAATAATATAAAATGACTTTTGCTGCAGCTCTGTTATTGCAGCAGATCATTATATATACAACAAACAAAATCTGCTGTTTTACTTTCAAGCTGGCTTTGTCACTGTAGGACAAATGTCGACTATGAAAAATTAGAAGGCAACTGTTTAAAACTCCCATTAGTCATTCCTTCAAAGGTTGCTGGATTTTTCTTTCATAACTGAGTGTCCGTTTTATTCTGTCACTCTGGCTTCTCCATCTCCCCACCCACAAGGGGCAAGATGTCAATTTCTCCACCCATATTTCTTCATTTGAACTTAATTAAGTCTTGTGTGACACCTTGTGGGATAGTTGTATTAACAATTTTGCCAAATATGTCCAATTCTTTCTGTCTGCCTAACAATTCCAGCAGGTGACACCTCATCCGGCTCTGCTCCGCTCCGCACTTTGCAGGCGAGCTGCCGCCATTCTGGAGCACCCCAAATTCCACTGCTTGCACGCCAGCTCTGCTCCACTGCAAACCGCAGAAAGGTTTTAAAAGACGCATGCGTGGGAAACGAGAGATCACGTGACAAAGCCAGTGATAAAAAGGTTGAATGGTGTCACATAAAATGCTGCAGTTCTTAACTCCAAAAATTTACATTTTCCCTACATTGCTCTCCCTGCCTTGACTGGCACTCCTGCTGTAATTTGAGCAAGAAACATTTTTGGAAAAAAACAGAATCAGTTCTGATTTTGCAGTAATGGCTTTGCAGAAGTATGAACAGTTGTGCAGACGTGTAAATGCTGTCGTTGACGTTAATGGGTGCATATTTCCTGCGGAGGCTGCAGTGTGACAGAGCAAGGTGGAGCCGGATGGAATATATTTTAGGATTTTAGGGGTAACAGCAGTAATAATCATAAGTTCTTTGAAAATGCTAATATGAATACTATGGTAGCTTAGTATTCTATTATCATAGAATATGACTTTGAAGGTAAGATATAACAGTTAACAGTCGGTTAACACGATTGCTCTGCACAATGAAGGTCCCAGGTTCGAATCCCGGTCTGAGGTCTTTCTATATGGGGCTTGCATATTCTCTCTGTGCATATGTGGGTTGTTTCCGAGCACTGCAGTCCAAAAACATGATTATTGGGTTCATTAGTTACTCTAAAAGTTGCCCATGGGAATGAATATGTGCATGTTTGTTTTTGTTGTTTGTCTCTGTGTTGCCTTGTGATGGACTGGCGACCTGTCCTGGGCATAGCCTGCTGCTTACTTAATGACTGGTGGAGATCCAACCAATCCAGCTCTCAACCATTCTTTGGTAACCTTCATGTGGAATATTTGCTAATTTAACCTATTTTCGGGGCTAGGAAAACCCTACTAGTCTCGGTCAAACCCATAACCCAACATCATTCTGTTAAACCCACCCAGGAATGCATTTGTGTGTATTTGACCCTGGATTGGGCTAGTAAAATAACACAAACTGAGTTCTTTCTAAGTGATTAGCTTTGTCCCCTCAAACTTCATAGAATTTAGAAATTAAGTGCTGCAAAGTCCTACCGCTTAGTTTCACTCCTTCATCCTCTCCGCTGAAAGCTCTCTCCAAGTAATTTTCGAGAATCTGGGCTGTGCAGATGATGATGTCGTTTCTTTCTACAATGTTAGCGAAGGAGATTTTGAGCTGAGAGTCTCCACTGACCCTCTCCACTTTATACTTGAGCTTTAGGGAAGAGAACTCTGTGGAGAAATGCTGCTCCACAAGAGGAATCTACAAGACAAAATAGAATATTTCATGAACACAATTTTCTTGTTTTAAAGGAAGAAATAACTTTCTGCCACTACATCATTTGAAGGTCACAATGCTAACACCCACCACAGCTAAACTACTCGGAGCCTTATTCCTTTTGTTTAAGGCAGAGCTTCTAATTAGTGGAAGCAGGGGATTTTGTTGCACACTGTTTACAAAAGGAGTACACAGACTTTTCTGTGTGGGTACAACTAACCTACTTATTGCTCAGGAATGAAGATTAAAAACATAAATGCTTTCAGTCACATAAGATTACTTCGTCTGCTATTAGATAGTTTTATGGGAGGAAAATATTTTTTGCCACATGGTATTTATTTTCCTTGTTCAGTCCACATCTCATATGGGAAAATAGTAACAAAGTGCACTGGGATATATAAAACTTATGGCATGGAATTTATGGCGTGTAACTTTCGTGTTTTCTTTGGATCTGAATGAAGCACTGCAGCCAAAAAGCCATAAGTCAGACAAACCAAAGTCAGATCCTAGTACCTTGTTCACCAGGACAACCACCTTCCCTGGTTTTCCCTCAGCTCTCCTGCTGTCCAGATGTTTTTGGGTAATGTACACTGCAACTCTGGTTTTACCGCTTCCTGTTGGGAGGCAAATAATAATGTTTTCCCCCTCCAAGGCAGGCTTGGCAACTTCCATCTGATAATCACGAAGAGAAATTTCTTCTGGGCCTGCCCCGGTGGCTCCTGCTGCTGGACAGCCATTTATATCTGCAATGCAGACGAAAGGCTCAGTCTGAAAAGGGCTTCTGTCTATGTCAGCAAGCCACAATTACACATTGTTATGGAATGTCCTCATTAAACTGTTTTTATACATGGAAAAATTTTTTAATGTGCATCCAGAACACCAACCTAGTTTTAAAACCTCAAATTTGCCAAATTAAGACAATGAGAAAATGCATATTAATTCATATAATTTCAACAAACTACAATAGAAATACCTATTTACTATAAAAATAGTTATACAAACCTACAGCAAGCACAGAAAACCTAATACTTGTTTGAAATGATTCAGACAAACTCCATCATGTCATGACATGTAACTTGAGTATCATTCTCACTATTGCTTTTACATAGCACAATTCAGTCTTAGCTGTGCGTAAACACCAGACCTATGATCCGCCTTAGCTGGATTTAAAGTTGCAGGAAGGGAGTGAGTCATTTGTTCTGTCTCAGATGGGGGTGATGCATTGCTGAGGCATTATGTACAATTTTCATGAACGAGCCTCCCTTATAATATGAGTTCCACATTTGCCACAGCTGTAAATACAAAACCTCAGAAAACACAGTGGGTTGCAAAAGTATTCACTGTTTTACGTTTGTTACTCTACAACCAAAAAAAAAAACCTTTATGTTTTCTTTTTATCAAGATTTTGCATGACAGACTAACACAAAGCAAAGAATAATTACCGAGTGGGAGAAAAATTATATATGGCCTTCAAATTAGCTGATAAATAAAAAATAAAAAATAAAGTGTGGCAAGGCAGGCAATCCCAGATAGTTTACTTTGATACCCCTAAATAAATTCCAGTTAAATTACCTCCAAAAGTCACCTACTAAGCAAGGAAAGCTCGTTTAGCCACCTTTAAATTCCTCCATAATATAGCACCTTTCAACAATAAAATTGTACAAAACGTTTCATAAAGAAGTTATAAACAAACTCAGTGATTAGAGTCTACTTGTGACTTAAAGCAATGGATTAATTTTGCAAAGGACAAAGTTGATTCTGAATAAAAGCTGCAAGAAGTCCAATTTGAGGTTTGCCACCAGCCTTATAGGTGGCGGCAAACACAAGTTTGCTGTGACCTTATAGAGGTCACAGCAAATATATGGAAGATATGAAAGGATAAGACCAAAATAGAGCTTTCTGACCAACAAGCAAAATGTTATGTCCTGTGAAAAGCTAAAACTGCACATCACCTTCATTCCATTATCCACACCTTGAAACAAGGTGATGGTAGCATCAAGCTGTGTGGAAACTGGTCAGAGTATTAGGGAATCCAAGAAGACTCCAAAAGATTAGATCTACAATTAAATGTTTTGATCAAAGCACATTAATGTCTTATAATGGTCTATTCAAAGTCTGCAGCTCAATCTAACTGAATCTGTGGCAAGAAAATTGTGAAATCTGTGGTGAAAATTGATCCTCAGACACTCTCCACTCAGTCTGACTTAACATGAGCTATTTTGCAGCTGTGATTAGAGTGGGAGGTGGTTGTTAAAAAAAACGGATTTGTGCAAACTTGTGCATTTCTGGGCTGGATAGAAATGCACACTTTTCAGAGTTTTAGTTCTAAAAAAACGAAGAAAAAAAAATATGCATACTTTTTTTTTATTTCACTGTACAATTAGGTACTGCTTTATATTGGTCTATGCACATTAAAATAAATTGATGTTTGAGGTTGCAGCCTGATAAAATGTGAAGAAATTTAAGAGCCATGAATACTTTTGCAAGGCACAAAATAGTTGTGTTTTATTGTCGGTGCAGGCAGTTTTTAATTAGCCTCCTACGGTTCAACACAAGTCTGTCCAGATGAAGAGATAGAGCCTGAACAACAACAATAGGAAATGTGTTCCAGACACTGTAATTATTTGAGATATCTTCAGTCAGCTCTTATAAATTTTACTCCAAAAGGGAGGTGAAGTCAAATTATTTCAGAGGACAGAAAATCTCTGAACACTAACAGGATTAGAGTTTAATTTCTGGGAAGATTAGGTGTAAATTTTTACTCACGAAAATCAACAAATAAAAATTTACATTTTTCTGTTGGCTGCTTGTTTTAAAATGCCATTTAGAGTTGATATAAAAAGATGGTAATTATAGGAAAAGACTCAAATTGTGGTGGCAGAGTACTTCCCCCATCCTCGATTAAGTCTGGGATGAGGGTAACATATCTGTAACTTACTACACCCCAGAGACAGACATTTCAGAGTGTAAATAGATAATCAGAATGATGTTTTATGCAGAGTATGTGCCGCCTCTTGGCTGATGACAGATGCAGGACACTACAACCTAACTTAATTCCACCCTCCTGTAAAACTGAAGAAGAAAAAGCATGCATAGAAAGTTAACTAAAGGCTACAGTCCACAGATTCCTTTTCGATCTGCTAATACTGAGTCAGCATGTGGTTTTCATTTAAAGCACCACTGCACTCCGTCCTCTGCAACCTCTCTGTGGTTCTTCAGAGTTCACACATGGAACTTATTCATGCCACGCCAAAAGGCATTGAAATATTCCACAACAATCTTCCAGCTAATCTCATTATGCCTGGTGAATATGAAATAGAGATCAAACACACATTTTTCTGACAAATACCTGAGCTAATTTACGACTGTGGTCTAGGTTTCACTGAGCACATTCTGGGATTGACAAGAGTTTAAAGAATTATAACAACATTAAGATTGTGGGTGAGGATAAATGAGTCCCACCTGGATGTAAATTATCCATGGATTTGGACAGGTCATCGCTTAAATACAGATCTGTAAACAAAAAAAAAAAAAAAAACAGCATTTACTCAAAATACACTTATGAAAAGCAGCAGACCTTTGCTCATTTCTGCACAGAATCAAACATAAAATAACTTGGACCCTAATAACTTGCATAACATCCAATGAAGAACAAGTTAGTATAGCATAACTAACAGAAATGCTTTGATTGTAGTTTCCTGAAGAAATGAAAATGAGCCATGAGACAGTTTTAAGGAAAGAAGTGTTCTTTCAGGGCTGTTTGCTTTCATGGCAGTAAACATTACCCTTTCTCCTAAACGGTAATGGAAGAACTAATGACTGAAAGAACATACTGTATTCTTGAAAAGTTTATATACATTTTTAAATTGGGAAAACCAAGGCCAAGATGTCATGGCTTTCTATGTTTACGATCTCTGAATTATAGGAGGAACACATGTGGATGTATTTTAGAGCGACATCTGAAACATGTTGCTTCTTTTCATGACATCAAGAAAATCAAACAGAGTAACCAGAAGTATAAAGATTGTGCAAAATGTGTGAATCAAGCCTAGAGAAAGAGCAAAAAACTTTGTGGAGATACGCGCAAAATCTGGTAAGAGAGTGCGAAACAAGTCCTTTACTGATATGGACTAAAAAGACAGAAACGGACCACTATTCCAGAAGGAAAAGAAAAGAAAACCCAGTTTAAAGGCCATTCTATCAACTATTGAGAACATGTATGTAAACTGTCTAAAGGATTAGTTTTGGTGATCCTACTGAATTAAACCAAAAAGAGTTTAGTCTCAATTTAAAGGGATAGAGGAAAAATTCTTATGTCTCTTTATACACTGTACATAAAAGTTTGGGTTTAACTAATTGTGATGCAAGACAAGGATGGACAATCTTTGAGGCTTAACATTAAGTTGATTAAAAAAACCTATATATATATATATATATATATATATATATATATATA
>CAEGAE010085370.1:0-41616 GCA_903067095.1 Girardinus metallicus
GGCTTCCTCCCACAGTCCAAAAACATGACTGTCAGGTTAATTGGCCTCTCCAAATTGTCCCTAGGTGTGAGTGTGTGAGTGTATGGTTGTTTGTCCTGTGTGTCTCTGTGTTGCCCTGCGACAGACTGGTGACCTGTCCAGGGTGACCCTGCCTCTCACCCGGAACGCTTGCTGGAGATAGGCACCAGCACCTCCCGGCCCCATTAAGGGACAAGGGTGAACAGAAAATGGATGGATGGATGGAACATTTGGCTGTAAAAAAAAAAAAAGGACAAAACTATTTGCATCCAGATTTGCGTTGCAGGAGAATCAAATTCCTATTCTTGCTCTCCACCAGCTCTGGAGCCTACCTGCTCCCAGGGAGAACATTTCTGTCATATGACAACACGATGCCTTTGTCCCCAGGAGCAATATCCAACGCAAAGTGGTGTCACTGTCAGTAGAATATAAGTGAACAGTCATCAGTGGGACCTGGAGGAGAGGAAGGTTTTCCTGCACAGAAAGCTACTGACGTGTTGTGGTGAATTTGTATATTTCCCTGAATGGGAGTTAATGACGTACAGAGAACAGGAGCTAATTAGCCAATAGCAGCTGGAGTCTAAGCCTACAATTCAACAACAGAATAGACTACTAGCTGAGTGCATGAACAAAAACACATTGTTTATCCCACTTTTGAGCTATATTTAGCTGCTAAAACCTAATCACAGATAGGAAGGAGTCAGACTTGGTGATTGTTCAGAGAGAGCTCAACATAATGATATAATGTTGTTGAGCCGTGCGTTTCAAAAGTGAGCTCAAATTCCTGCTACTAGCCTTTGTTAGCAAACAATGCTAATTCATGGGGAACGCTACACATTCGCCTCTAAATCAAATCACAAGAACCATCAAACATTGACGGTTCTTTTAGTATACAGAAAGTGACAAAAAGGGAATTTTTATTTAAAAACTCAGTAACACCTTATTTGATGGGTTGTGAATAAGACTGTCATAACACCGTCATAAACATGACAGAACACCTGTCATGAATATGAATAAGTCTTCATGAATATTTATGACTGTCATCATAAAGTGTCATTCGGCAAATCATGACACTTTTAATACAAAGTTGACATAATTCAAAATGTCTTCGTTACGACAACTTGACAGTAACCAAGAAATCATGATCCGACATAAATTTGTTGTAAAAGTATTACTGATTAAACTTTAGCTTTAATAACATAAAGCTACATAATTTTTAAAGTTTATTCAGTAATTATGTTATATATATATATATATATTTATATATTTATATAAAAAGGGCTTAAAAAGTTAGCTTTTCTGTCAGTCGCTGTATTGTTAGAATGGGTGAGGGAGGGTTGTACAGATGAGAAAAAACTTTTATTGCAGCAAAAGGTTTTGATTTGCTGTGAGATGTTTCTCAGTTTATCTTCAAGTACCTGATATCTTTTTTGTATTATATTGCCATATATATAAATGTTCTACTACATGGACAGAGAGTGCAAACAGGTTTTTCAGAATTTTGTCTTCTATTAAACTGTTCTTACTTTCGGTATGCATCTTACCTTTTCCCAGTCTGATTCTTTAGGTTCTCAAACAGTATCATTAGTATTTTCAAAGTTTTCTGTCAAGGAAAGAGAAGGGTTTAAGACCCAAACAGAAATGATAAACCAGAGGAGCTAAGAAGACTTAGGGAGAAAAACACTAATTGATAAAATGTAAAAAAAACAAAAACAAAAAAACAAACTCAGACAAGAGGAAACACAGGGAAACTGTAATAGAATGAGCCCATAATTAAGACAATATTCTATTTAAAAAGACACTTTCATTGGGTTGCTAAAGTTGGCAAAAATATTAGGGATGTAATAATATTTTTAACCCAAGAGATATGGCGTATTCAGGAGAGCCTTTCCACTCTAACATTCTCTAGGCTGACTCAACACAGACCCAAAGCAAATGTCCACTGGAGACATCTGTGCAAAGGTCAACTTTTACAATCACGTAAGCGTACTTGGTGTTGCACAACGAACTGTTCTGTATGCAACACCGATCTAATAAGGCTGAGAGTAAGGGTAGCCAGTCGCAAGGACACGCAGGAGCTACACTGCCACTCTCTGTGCTGTACTGATAGGTGTCCGTTGGCAATTGATGGAGATGAAACAAAGTTAGGCACCCAATTAGCTCATCAAACCTGTTAGTATACGTTCAGATTATGGGGAATAAATGAATTTGTCACAAGAAATGCAAACAATTGGTACGCTTAACTATGAAATCCCAACCATGTATGGAGGGTGAGCGTAGAGTCCGTGCTGCTCACACAGAATGCACAGAACGCCTGCCTATGTGGGAGGCTTTAGAGTGTCACTGGACAGGCAGCGTTTTATTATTACAACAAATCTGAAGCACTAGTATGTCTCACGAATGTGGCAGTGTCATTTTTCTGTCCCTCAATCAATGTACTGTGTTATGTGACACCAGCAGGTCTGTCCTTACTGTACCATTGCCCTATTGATCTATTGACGTACAACCAAAGGGAGTCCAGGAATGGTGTGGTACAGGTCTGTTGTAAGGTCCATGTTTACAATGGAAACAGACGAAGCAACATACTGAACAACACCAACCTGTGCCGTACCGCTCAGTGGAAACAAGGAATCCCTGCTTCCTGCAAGGAATTGGGAGGATAGGTAAGATGCTTTCTGCAGATCCTCACTGTATTTCATGCAATCCCAAAACCTCAGATAGTTTCTAGCATTTACTTGTGGGCTGCAGAAGAAGAGGCTCGTCCCCTACAAAGCTTGTAGCAAAATTTAAATAGGAGTTCTTCAAACGCCTTTCAATACTGGCTTTCCTCTTGCAACTCTTCCATACAGGCTGGATTTGAGGACTATTCCCACCTAGGTATGCCTGCAGCTCCTCCAGGTACTACTGGCAAACTTGTTGCTTCTCTGATTAAAGATCTCCTTGACAGATTCGGTCAACTGGTCAACAGTTGTCTTACTCCTTCCATTTTTAGAGGACTTATTGAACAGTGGACATGTCCAGTCCCTTTAATTTTATTACTGCTGTATTACACCAAAGAAATTTCTCTATTTTCACTGGAAGTGCTTGCTAAAGCCCAACTTTAGGAGAGTTTGTTCATTAAATTCCCAAAGAAGCAAATGGCAATGAATGTTCCAACGAACTATTAAAGTTCTAAATTGGGCTCTGAATCCAAGTCCCTGGTCGATTACGACAGATGAACTCTGGGATCCAATCAATGGCGATTCCATTTTTAGAGCCAGTTGATATCAAGACAAAGCAGAGAGACTCTACTGCGGTGTCTGATTGCCAGGTATCTGCAGTAACATACTCCTCTCCGCTCCCCACTCCTCCTCCGGCTTCTCCTCCACCCCTCAGCAGGGAAAACCTGGGAAGGAGAATCCCTTTGAATTAACTGCAGAGCTGCCACTCGCTCTGCCAGGCGGGATGAAAAACTGTCTGCAGAGGTGAAAACGAGGAGAGTCAGGGAGAGGAGGGAGGCGAGGGGATGTTTCTCTTTCATATTGTGCTCGCAGTCCCCCAGCATTACGGGCTTTCTCCTACTCTCTCTCTCTTGCTCTCAGTCCTATCCTGTGATTGGTATGCAGGACCAGGCCTTCTCTGTTCTGCAGTGTGGGTTTGTGAGCGCTGTTGCATGTCAGAAAAAGAGGGAATTGCACTGCAGAGGTGGGTGCGGTGCACACACACACACCATAGATCCATAAAAACCCTGCTGTGCATCCCCAGGGAAGCCTTTCTGGCTGACTGAGTCATGTTCCTGCTGTCATTCAAACTGAAGATCTGATCTTGTTTTATCGCCCATTCAGAAACACAATGCTTGGCAAGTATCGATTATTCTATTTCAATTCTCTTAACTCCAGTTACGGGATATTAATTTGGACTGATTTGCTACTTTACATGGCTTGAATCTCTCAGAAGGTCAGGAAAAATGTCACACTTAAAGTAGCAACAATGAAGACGGAGAGTATATAAAGAAAATCACTACATTAAAGACATAATACTCTATTGTAGTTTAAATGAATCGAGGAGTTCTCTACACTGTTGTGCAACAGACACCAAAACTCTTTACTTGGCAATGCTTCTCCTCCCAGATCCTTTATGGTTTTGATATCTTTCTGCTCCAGCCCACCTAATTCAAATGTTTCCATTAACTCATCATCACACCAACAGAAGCCTGTTAATCACCCTTTCATGTAAGTCAAGTGTCCCTGGAAACACCCAAACATCCAGGACAGTGGATCCCTAGAAGTAAGATTCAGAACGACTGTCTTAGATCTTCAATAACACTTATCCCAATTTCCAAGTGAACATAAACATACATGTAAAATATACTTGGGTATTTGGACATTACAGACGTGAATGTCCCCTTTTGGTTATCTAAAGACTCAAAATTGAGGCTCATTGACAGAGTCACGTGACCAAAATTGTGCCATCTTGTTTCAGGGAGGCACTCTCCTCCTCTTCTTGACACCAGGCAATGGTCAAGCTATTTTGCACACAGCTCTGTGTGGGCTGTTGTGATTGGTCGGAAATTTTTTATGTGGAAATGCGCTCAGGCAGCAATGTTGATTATTCAACTAGTCCACCGCATCCACTGTTTGGTTTCTGTATCCATAGGCAACATGAATAATTCTGACAAGTGTTTATCAGATGGAGTGAGAATTTATGTACATTTGTAAGATTCTTCACAAAATACATTAAACAAATTGTCAAATGCTTAAACATCAGTGGATGGAAATTGAAATGCCATTATCCACAAATGTGTGGCGCTCTTTCCTTGACCGTTTGGTTTACCTATGTGCTTAGAGACGAGACGCACACTGAGAAAGGAAAGATGTCTAAAGGTTGCTCTGTGCCGTGTATGAAAGGTGAGCAAAAATATGAATGTCCTGTAACTACATGAACTCACGTCAACCTTTTGGCTTTGGATGGAGCATGAGAGAACCTTGAGTCACAGTGTTTGACTCAAAAGTTTTTAATCGAATATTCAAAAGGAACAGAAAATGGAAATAAGTAGATGATTTTGGCATTCAGGATCTGTTGATGTGCCTATTCTGACCCTCAGAAACTTATAGTCATAGATCATGTATAATCTATGACTGTAACCCCTCGCTACAAGACTTTGACTGAGTTGTAGTGATAAAGGTTATCTACATTAGAGATGGATAGATGGGTGGAACAGAACCGAAATATCTACATTCCTTCCTGAAACTTTTCAAAGTTGTGATTATGTTAAGTTCTGGATATTCCTGGAATGAATCTTGACAAAAAATGATTCGTATGCATCAAGGAGCCAAAGAAAACCTAAGGAACAAACAAACCTAACCAGGTAGGCTGTACAGACTGCGAGAAGTCAGAATACAAAATCCCTAAATCTCAATAGAGAAAACATAAAACCATCAAGATCACAACTTTGACCCTAAGGCAGAAGTGAGTTAGATACTGCAGGAATTCAGAACATTATAGACAATATTATGGGAGAATATAGTTAAAGCAAGCCAACAGCAGCCTATCTCCTATTTCTAGAGACATCGATGTAAAACTCTTGGTCTTTCTTATTAGCACTGCTCCTTCACTGCTGGTCAGGTGTGTCTATCTCAGGCAGATGATAGCTACTTCATCTGTGCAGCAGCATCTCTGGAAAGCAGCAGCAGATCAACAACTCGCTCTCCACTGCAGAGAGGAGACTTCAATGGATTTTCTCTCCTGACGCTAGTTGAACCCAATTACACACAAAGCAATAAATCCTTAGCAATGCAATTTCCCCTCTAGACAAGATGTGCTGGGCTTCCCCCCTCTCTCGCTCTCTCTGCACTGCCTCTTTCCTCCCGCCACACACACCAACAGCCTCGCTCTCCGTCTGTCTTTGCCTCAATCATGCCACTTATTTCTTGCTCTTTCTCCCATTAAAGCCTTTCTGAGTTTTTCCTTCTCCCGTTTGGTCTCCCACCGTTTTCACCTTATTACAGTCCCGTCTCTCACTCTTTCATCTGCCATCTTTTATTTTATGTCTTGTCTCCTCATCCTCCTCCTCCTCTCTCATCCTTTATCCATCACTCGCTCTCTCTAATGCTCTTATTACACCAGCCTCTGTGTGACCTTCATCTGCTTCTTCCTTGCAACTCTTCGCCTGTCGTGTGTCACCTTAGAAAAAAATTCTCCACAATCTTCCAAGACTGTCCTGCCCCCACCCACCCAAATCTCTCTTCATTAATGGTTACACGTGTCACACCCACTCTCACTTCAGTCTTTTCCCTGCAGGGACAATAATACAGAAAGCATGTAGGAAGATTTTTACCTGCAGCGACAATGAAGTGTGTAAAGGGCAAGCAAGTGTTTTTATTCACACACAGTCACTAGTGAAATAATTTAGTCAATTATAATTTTCTCTATATTTGAATTTCTTCTCAAATATAGTTAACTTTCTGATTTTTCCCTTTTCACTAGGTTGCATTAATTTTCCAGTAGTTTAGCTTTCATACTCCATTTTTATATTCCCTGATTCTAAAAAGGAGCATGATTAGCACAAAATGAATTGATATAAAGAGAAAATTAATTCTGACATAACCAGAAAAAAGGACTAAACACGGCTCCTTGAGGAATGCCAACAAAACCAACGTGTTACCAGACAGCACACAATGGTTAGTGCTGTACTGTTCCAGCCAAACACAAAACTCACTTGTGCCAAAAGAGTGAAATACAAACTGTCAATAAAAGCTTAGCTATTAAAACTTTAGAATTACCTATGTATATTACTTGAATCAAATTTGGAAAATATCTATGTCAGGGAAAGTCATGAAAATTACTTATAACTAGCAGTAATGATTAATCCATGTGTAGTAATAGTAATAATACTAATAATAAAACAGAATGGGAGATGGGTGTTGACTTAGCACCAGAGTGCTGTTCCAGAGAAGAGCAAACATAAAAAAGATTTCTTGGAGATTAACAGATTGTCATTCTTGATAGTTTTCCACTTTTTAAACTCTTCCGTACTAGCTTGTAACTAAGGGAAGAACAATAGTCTTTCATTTCCACATTCATATTTTTATGCACATACTGAACATCAATGACATGTCCAACAAATTTCAACACTGTCATTACAAAAACTTAATGCACACAGACCATTTCCGTCTCTTACAACATAGTGGCCAAGAGTAAAGTCCCTACCCTAGTTAACCCCTGGAACCTTATCCTGTTGTTTCATGGAAAATGTAAGTGGTTTTTGATTGTGTTTATTAGCATCTTTACCAAGACACCAAATACACAATTTCTCGCTGCCATCTCACTTGCCATCCAAATCTGGGATGGTAAGCCTCAATGTTCCCATGACTAATGTTTTCCCAAGTAATATTGGGCACAATGAGCAGGTGCTCTAATTAAGTGAATGAGCAACAGCTGTGGAAAAGCAGACTCCAGCCTGCATTACAGTGGTATAGTTAGCTAAACCAAACACATTCTGTATTGAATGCTTACTGCATATTCAAGAAAGAAAAAAGGAGATTTAGAAAATTTAATTTCCCAAGTATTCTCTAAAAGCTTCTTTGAATCTTAATCGGCTCAAGTCGATTCTTGATTTATAAGAAATTAAGAAGTGCTAACATGTTCATAATTTTACAGTTTGCTGTGTGATGTCTTTGAGGATTGCCTAATAAACTAAATTTCAATAAGATCTCAATGCTGGCTTGTTAAAAAACCATTATGACTGATCATATCACCAATTGTGGAAAAGTCACAAAAAGGTCAAGGAAAATCAAATCTACTTGTTGTGTCCTGCTTTACACGGACTAGTGGACATCAAAACAACAGACTGATGTGATGCATAAACCCAGCTACAAACCAAACAATTTGAGGTAAAAAAAAAAAAGAAATATCAAATATTAGTTTTAATTTCCGGGTAACAGAGTGATTAAGCTGCAAAGCCTGGATGGCCTGAAGGACAGGAAAATCTCATTGGCTGCATTTTGTTGATATTTTTAAAACTGTATCACTCTTTGATTGTTTCTTATTTATTAAGCAAATGGTTATTTGGATCTGTTGAGAGGATAACTAAATGATAACTTGTCCCTAACGAATTTGGAGACAGTTTAACTTCAAGCGAGTTAGTGAGGACAGAACTAGGAAAGGACGACAGTTTTGCGAAAATGCATGAGGTAAGCTCCAGGTGAGTGAGGACCTTAGCAAAACAGAAAGGCTAGATTACGGCAAACATGTAGAGAAATCTGGCAAAACCTGAAACCTTTCTGGTTTTCTTCAGTCTGCTGCAGGAGACTATGACTGGTCTTCTCGTTGACTCCGTCTGCAAAGGGAGATTCACACTACACACAGGAAGTGTGGAGGAAAACGAAAGAGCAACACAGAATCACAACACTACTGCTGATTTTTCTAAATAACTTTTCTGACATTGCCCTCATATTTTGCGGAGGTAAGGTCAGACTTTTTTGTCATCGAGTTTTAACAAAGTCACTGAAATTGACATGGTTCTCATGTGTCAGTGTTTTTTTTTTTTTTTCGGAGTCTCACTTCAACAGAGGATCTTTGCCGAGGCTGCGACTGACTCGGTGCAGCCTGCACACCTGCTGGTTATGTGTTCATCAAGTCACCGAAGATTCAAGGAGTTGTCAAGTTTTCTCCACTGGGTGATCAGCCCTATTGGAGGTCTCCGGCCTTCTAGCGACTTCAAGTCAACTTTCTTGCATTTCTTGTGAAAGATTTATGTTCACTTACCTCAACTGAAGCTTACCTTTTTTCCTTCTGCACCTAGGTCTAGATCCTTCACCTCTCAAAACTTTAAACTACTGTGATGTTGACTGGATGCCATCCGTCACATTACCAAGACATACTGCAAGAATTTGGTTATTTATAAGAGTCTGACTTTAATACAAGGTGAGTCAATAAAAGCAAGTGCAACACAGCTACATTTTGTCATTTGTCTGAATCCTGCTAAGCCATAGCTATGCATTAGTTTAGCTCATGAATAGTTGCATTTCTATTAACCACAAAAATTGTGCAAATGGAAATCACGAAAATAAATTTGCTTAACTGAAACATACCAATTACGAAAAAATCAAGTTTTTCGATAAAGGGTTCTTTTTGGTTTATTGGCCGTATTTAAATAGATACAATGGTATTTTGTGAAATATTATTGTGGTATTTCACAAAACCACAATGGAAACACTCTTTTTCGCTTCACACAAGTCACGTGATCCACAGCCGGATGTTACTACTGGTGAAAACGCCAAAGAGGACAACAGGAAGTTTTAGGCAGATGATGTTTTTTTGTTGTTGTTTTTTTCAGACGATGTTCAGCCGGCTCCACCGGAGCTCTCACAAAAAAGTTGTGGTCATTCCAAGGTGTTGAATCCATAACTCTGCTGTAAAATCGTGACTATAGTTCCCAAAATGCTGCACATGTAGCTGCTCCCAAGTAGTGTCTCCCCTGATTGGCTGATAGATGATGAGCGCTAGCAACATGGCTGAAGTATGAATATATCTCATGTAAACTGTTTGCATCCATCGCTACCAATATTTTTAACGACCTATGTGAACAAGCGTATTCACATGTGATTTTAGTTTCATTTCTTATTGAAATGAAACACTGAAATGTATAAATTGTGTTTTTCAACATTAGCAGAATATACACAAAGACTTGCGCATATCTGTAATGGAAACGCAGCTCATTTTGTAAAAGTCAGCACCAATGACACGAGATGATAAAAGTATGAGATTATCTAAAAAAAATATTTCTATATGTATTTTATGTAACAAAAATGACAGCGAGGCAATGGATCGGTTCGCTTTAATGTCGTTTTGCATACAACATTACCATAAAACACGATGTACCATCTCCTTCCCTGTGTTCAGTCCGCAGCGTTCCCATGTGAGTCCAGGCTCCCCCGTCTGCTGGCGCTCCCCTCCCTGATGCCATCAGGGACCACAGCACCCATCCCGGTCCCTGCAGAGAGTCACACAACGCCACCGCGCACACACACGCAAAGGGGAACACACGCCAAGCAGAACGCGCACGCAGCGAGCGACGCAATACCCCGGCAGGAGCCGTACTCAAACATGGGCGTGGAGGGAACCTGAGCCATCTGTTTCTATTAGAACTGGGTGAAAATACGACATTTTTCACAGCCAAGTGCACACATTTCCATCTCTGCGCTGTTGCAGAAGTTCATTTGTATGCACAATTTCTTTTCCTGCACAGGCAAGTAGAAATTCCTGGGAGAGCTTTACATACACTAAATATAGGGATAAATAAAAAGACTTCTGGGCTTCGATTTGTTTGAGCTGATTCATTTTCATGGTGGAATGATCATGCAACAAATAGCTTCTGTCATTTTTGAAAAAAGAAAACCAAAAAGAAGGAGCTGCACAGCTTTGGATTGATTGTAGATTTTCTCTACACAAAAAAGTAGAATTAAAAACATACTTACTCAAATTTATACATACACCTCCCCATTATGTGCTTCACAGCTTAGGCAAGGCAAGTTTATCTGTATGACACGTTTCAGTAACAAAGCAGTTAAAAAGTGCCTGACAAGATGAAGACACAACAACTAACCAACAAAAAACATTGCAGTGGCACATTAAAGGAAATGATTTGTAGTCATCTGCAAAGTTATTGTAATTGACATTACTTTTTATAATCTATTTGAACTGGTAGGAGCATGTTCATATTAAATAGGAGGGGCCCCACAGATGGATCCCTGGGGTGCCCCGTATGTAATTAGGCCCGAGCAGCGAAGCACTGGCGAAGGCCTATTGTAATCGCAAGAATTTTGGCCAATTTTCACTTTTACTCACGTCGAACTTTAACAAACTCCTCCTTGAAATTTTCACCTACCGGCTTCATTCTTGGTCAGAATTCAGTAAAGGCATAGGGCTTTAAAAGTTATCAAAACAATTGACTTTTGTATATGTTCAGGGCTGTGGCGGGGCGGCGAAGTCACAGGTCACACCGCCGCCACACGTTTGGCTCTAGATTCCACATGTTTCAGCCCAGCTGCACTAAACTGACTGATCCTTGGCCACCCCCACCCCCCACAGGAGTCCTGTGGGGGGTGGGGGTGGAGTCGTGTGGGGGGTGGGGACACCAATATTAGGTGGGTGTGGCCTAATTCCTCCACAGCGCCCCCTAGAATATTTTAAAAAATCAGCCCCCAGCCATGTTTTATCCCTGAATTATGAAACTTGGTGCACATGAGTATCTTGTTAAGACCTACAAAAAAGTCTCTTGGAGTCATGGTCCAAACCCAACAGGAAGTCGGCCATTTTGGATCAAAGCTTCTATTTCGTCTATTTTATTGACGTTTTATCTGAGCGAACTCAGTCCTACAGCTTTTGAGATCCAGGCTTCAAACTCTGTCAGCACAGTGTTGAAGCATTGAAGTTCAAAAGTTATCAAAGGAATTTTTCTATGTCAAAGCATGTGGGCGTGGCCAAGCCTCAAATCTGGCCATTTGCCATGAAATCAAGATGGAATAACTTCCCCATATAGGCTCTCGGCTACATCAAACTTCATTTGTATCATCACATTCACATGGTCAGTTGGTGACAGCAGTTTAGCCCCGCCTCCTTCCAACAGGAAGTCACCTGTTGGAAGGAGCAGTAGGAACAGTCTTTCTTTCTGTTGGAAGAAAGACTGATCTAAATCATACATGCATTATCCTATTTGCAGTAAACTTGTTAGCCTTGACCTTTGTTAGCCTCTGAAGAGCCCAATAGCTTGAAAATGCAATTCAGTCAGACTGCGCTTGTGCGTCGTCAGGGAGCGTTGCGGAAGACATCAGTGTGTGTCACCTGGCGGACGGCTGTGGGAACTGTGTGAGAGCGTCTGCGGTGGTGTTGCTGGAACCCCCCGCGGTCACCACGAGGCCTTCGGCCCGCTTCGCTGCGAGGGCCTCCAACACAGCTTGCGGCTTTAATTTTTCTTACGTTCAATGAAAAGTCACCTATTGATACGTAAAAGTAAAGAGACAGTATTATGGAAAACTGACTTTACGTCAGGTTATGTTATTTCCTCATCAAAAACATAACTGGAGTGTTGCCTTGAGTCTTCCATTCATGTTTGAGAAATCCTTTAATCTCCATGGCAACCATTCAGCGTCCAAAATGCCTGGTTGGGCCTAGCATCACCTTCAAGGCAAAGTCCCTCCTGAGATTGTGCTATGAAACAGAACTATGTGCCTGGAAAACACATAATACTGCCCCTTTGACAGAGTTTATTTAACCGTTAGCCACAAATTTTTAACATGGTTGGAGTTCATTTGATTAAATACAACTTGAAACGCTAAGGCACAGTTTTGATGGATGCATGGCAGGATTGATATCGCCTCTCAAACGTGATCTGTTGCAGCATTCGAACACTGTTTGACAGTCTTGATTGGACAGGAGGTGAAAGAAAGAGAGTACAAGCTCTTTGATTACTCCCTTGTCCGACTGATTGTAGGTCAAGTGCTGGGCGTGTGGCTGTCAGCGCTTGATTAGGCTTTTATTATTCTAAAACGGACCATTATCAGGGCAATATGCCGGACTCAGGGGGACACCGACTTTGTGGGGGCTGCATTTCAAAGCTACAATAAAATAAATGTTTCAGTCTTTCATTATGATGTTCTCTCATCCCTATCGAAATATCCCGAAGAATGCAGATTTTCAAAAAAGAGAAATGAAGGAAGCCCCACAGAGCTGGACAGATCAGAACCAAGCAAATCTTTAGATAATTTCCCTCGGCTGGGTGTCTTTGATTGGACAGTGGGGAGTCCACAGGGGTAGGGGGGGAAGTCAGTTACTGAAGCACACAAAAAGTGTTTCCTTTCAGCCGCTGGCTCATCTCCCTGATGATGTCGCTTTGTCTGAAAAGCAATGGACGCGTACACGCATGGATTAGCATAACTGCTTCATAAAACAAAACTAAGTACCGCAACACCTTCTCCAAAAAAAAAAAAAAAGAGAAAAAAAAAAAAAGGTTTCCACACATTATTCACAAAGACAAACACAACAATACAAGCCCAACGAGACAAAGCCCGCACTCTGTTCCACGCGAGAACAGGAGACGTACGCTTTGAATAATTGAGCCGAGCCGACAAAAATAGGCATTCAAAAGAGAGAGCCCCCATTAAATATTAAATATTCAGTGCCGCATCTTAAGCAACTCATGGTGGATGGAGAAAGAGCTGTTCTTACGCATCGCTTGCTCCAGCTGAGTGAAGGAGGCCCTGGAGAAAGTGGAATTTACATCGCAGATGAGGCTCAATCAGATGAGCGTCAATCAATCAATACTCTGATTAAAATATTTCAAGCTGGCTACATTAAAACAAAAAAACAATTCATTGGCTTTTGGGTTTGTTTTTTTTTTTCCTTTGCTGACTATGCGCCGCATGCAGAACAAGTAGGAAAGTTTTGTTCTTATCACAGTTGATAGTTTACGTTACGTTTTTCACCGGTCTGAAGGCTCTTTTAAAACACCTTCTGCGTTGATGTAGTTTATGAAAATGCAACGGTCTTATGGTAAAGAAAAAAAAAAAACAACAAAAAAGAACAACCATGCTAGTGGTTAGTTAGAAAAAGAAGAGTAGGAACTAAAGTGTTGGATGTTGTGATCTAAGACGAGGTAATGGGAACATAAGAATAAGTCAAGTCAAGGTTTGTGCCTTTTTTCTGGATGTTTTTTTTATTGGGCTTTCACAAGTAAAGGTTAAGTTTAAAAATTTACAAACCTTGTTTTAAAGACTCCAAACAAGGGTGTGTGAACTTTTTGTCACTTTGTCCAAAATTGTTGAGTCAAAAGTACTTATTGAAACTAAAATCAAGTAAATAAAGTAGTCGATTGTTTTTCTGGGGGTTCTTTTGGGGAGGTGAGGGCGGTTTGTAGGAAAGGGATGTTATTCATTATAGATCTAAAACTTAAACAGGATTTTATTAAAAGGAAGACATCTTGTTTTCAAATTCTTTTGGGCTGAACAGAACATATTCATTCTCACTGATAAAAACAGGATCTCTTTCAAATATTTAACCAAGTGTAATAAATTTGATAAAAGCTGATTTGGGTCCAGCAAAGTCGGATCTTCAGTACAAGTCTCTGGATAGACGTGGCTCTACTTCTGATAAAACGTGGTTACAAAAAGACAAACACTTTGTGTCATATTTATCTTTTTCCACTGTTGAGCTCTAAACAGTCTAATCTTCCAAATCTGATGAGAGCAAATATTCCTCGGTAATGTAACTCCAAATTTGCTTATTTGCAGATTTTTTAGAGCTTATATGTTGAGCATATTTAAAATATTGAAGAAAAAAATGCAAATTAGCAAACAGAAATACCGAGGCATAATGCGACACACTGGAGTATTTATTTTCTTTGTCGCTGATTGGCTGTAACTCTAAGAATGGAGATAAGAAAAACTCTAGATATTACCTTCTGCTGTGGTGCCAAGATGGTTTCCACTGTGTGTATTAATGCATATTAAGGCGAATTTGATATTTCTGTTTTCACAAAGGAAGTTAAATGTCGAAATGCCTGTTAAATGTCTGCGGATGTTTCCGTGATTACCTCACCAGAACCCAGTCATGAAATGCAAAATATTGAAATGACTACATGATTGTTGTTTTGGATTAAAAAAAAGTACATGAATCATATACATTTTGAAATATATTTTTGTTAAAAAATTGACGAGTTGACATTTGTTTTTGCTGTGGAAGTAATGTGGCAAAATGTAGAAATGATGAATTATGCAAAGTTGAGGTTTATGTCGTATTAAACAGCTTAGATCTGCTCCAGTCTGATTAGCCTTCCTCTGGTACTGCAGCCCTCTGTCTCACTACTGACATCACCTTCGCAGAAACCCACTTCAATAAATTCAAACTACCCGGTTCATTACCTGTTCCTTCCTACTTAAATTGTGTTTTGTTATTTTATTCTGCTGGTTTCTTATCTGCAGATCCTCTGATGTAGGATAGGACGGTTAAGAGGAAGTAACATGAAAACAAATGGGTATTTCTTTGTAAATTATCTAACGCTGGATCACACTGTCAACAGTACAAAGCGACGAAGACAAAGCTTTACTGAAAGAGAAACAGGTGCTTGTTGTGTGGCAACCTTCTGTCTGACGCACCTCTGTTTAATTAATAATTACTTCAGTTTTTCAAAGAAGATGCTGTTTAGATCAGAGCCAGTGCACACACACACACACGCATACACACATGCTCAAAAAACTGATTACATAACAACAGATAGGAGGTTGGCGGAGGCAAGCACTTAGATCGTCATATCAACGCAGGATGTCAGTTTTCCTGTTGGCCCATCACCCAGTTAATAAAGTTGAGCTACAGCTTTTGGTCAAAAACAAAAAGCTGCAGCTGTATTTCCTTTAAAATGGGCCCAAAACTTTGTCTATTCTGCTAATATTGAAAAAAAACAAAAAACACAATTTTGCAATTGCGGTGTTTCCATTAAATAAGAAATGCAACTAAAGTCACGTGAATAAGCTTGTTTACGTGGTAAGTCATTAAAAATCATGGTGGTGACAGGTGTACACAGTTACATGAGATATATTCATAACTCAGCCATGACGCAAGAGCTCACCAACTATCAGCCAATCAGAGGAGATTGACCGGCAATTTTACAGAAGAGCTGTGGATTCAACACGTTCAACCACCTCTTCCTAGCACCATAGCTCCATCAAAAAACATGTTTCCATTAAGCAAATTTATTTCCATAATTTCAAGTTGCGCAGTTTTATGGTTAATGGAAACAGCTATGGAGGAGAGAGAAGTTTGGATTTCGAGACTGCTACTAACGATGCTTGGGAGTTAAGGTTTCGTTTTTCCGTGTTGATCATTCCCTTGTTGACGTACTTATGTCCTACATTGCTTTTCATGTTTAGTTCATTTTTTCTGTGTTCACTATTGTTTGTAAGGTCTTGTCATATTAGCTTATTCTTGTGTTTTGTGTTCCGTTCATGTGAACTTACTAGTATTTCTGTGAGATTATTGTCTGGCCTTTTCCCTTTTTGTTTTGTAGGTCCCTTGAGTTTTAGTTTAGCTCCCTCTGTGTTCATTAGTCTTTCTCCCTCAGTTTCCCTGCTTGTATTCTATCACAGCTGTTTCTCATTCCCTACGATTAGTTCATCTGATTCTTATTGTTCTTTTCCACCTTTGCTCCAGTATTCAAGCACCTGTTTTTTCCATTATTCATTACAGGATTCTTCTGTTCCTCTTCTCATTACTCTGCCCATGTTTCTTGTCTTTTATTAAACCTTTCACAAACCCTTTTCCTACTTTATCTACACACATTATGACAAAAAAACATAAGATTTTGCGTCTTTCTAAGAAAAAACAGTTTGACTTTCTAAGTACCTGGCTTCTGAAGACCAGTTTGATGGAGGAGACATCGTTAATTAGTTTCACCCTGTTGACAAGTTGAGTCTCTCTTTAAAAATGCCTGTTGTCCCAATGAAGGCTCGATGCCAAAGTGTTGCCAATTTAAATTGATCAAAGTTTATGTGTCCCTAATAAGCAGGAATATGTTTAATAAGTTAGGCACATTCAGGAAATTAGCTCACATCGGCCCAATAAAGGCATCATTTCAATGAAGAATACAAGTTAATGTGTTATGAACGAATGATCACCATTCCCTTCTGGAGGTGAACGTGCTTTACAGGATGTGAACCACAAATGATTACAAGAAGTTTGTCCAAAATACTCCAAAGATGCTGCTGTGATTCTGAGTCATGCTTGTATTTTTAGTTTTATTTAATCCTACTGCTCAGTGTGCAGCTGCTCCAGCAACACAATGATTTTTACATAATGCACAGAGACCATTTCTTGG
Source organism: Girardinus metallicus (assembly GCA_903067095.1). Classification (NCBI taxonomy): domain Eukaryota; kingdom Metazoa; phylum Chordata; class Actinopteri; order Cyprinodontiformes; family Poeciliidae; genus Girardinus; species Girardinus metallicus. The sequence goes on from CAEGAE010085370.1 coordinate 16,865, forward strand.
GAGGAAAGATGAAAATCTTCACTGGCTAATTTTGGTTTAAAAGAAATAGTGTTGTAGATGTAGTTTTAGTAATAGGTTGGTTTAAATTGGCAGGGATAACTAAGTGTTAAATGTATGGGAGTCAAATACTATAATGTAATTCTTCATATCTTGTCTGAGGAGCTGTTTAAATTATAATCAGCCACTTTATTAGGTACGCTTTCCATGTGTTTTTAGCAGGATATCAAAAAAGTTTTGTGCACATTTGTAATGGAAAAATAGCTAATGCCACAAAAACGTTTTTTGGGTTTCCAAAACACACTTAATGAGCAAAAGTGGAGATGGAAACACATTTACAGAATAAGCTCTGATGTAGCAAACTTTCCCATCTACTGGTGGGTCTGTCTGTAGCTAACCAGAGACATGAAATTCTGAAAGTTTCAAAGTCCAAACCTCCAGCATGGAGGGACGAACTACAGCCCTGGGGGTCCGGCAAGAGGGGATGGGAGCGGTGGAACGTTCCCAACCAATGTTAGGGCTGTGCCTTACCAGACACACAAACTCTAAGAAGTTTTTAAGTTCAAGCCCAAGGACTTTCACAAATTGTAAATTGCAAAGTTACAGAGGTTTGGAGTGCTTGATTCGCTCCAAACCAGTAAATGGAAACACGCCAAATTCACATTTTCCTTTACGACATTTCAAAAGTTTGCTTAGAATTCTCATGACAACTGGATTGAAAATTATCTAATGATACCAATCTCCCATTCTGTCACATCCCAAAGGTTGTTGAAGAAACCAGTTGGAGAAGCTGGTAAACTGCGGTCATGCAGAAATGGACAGGGTCAGCAGCAATACTGTGGCATTTAAACAATGCTTGGTTATTTCTAAAAAGCCCAATATTTGCCAAAGCACACGGTTACATCACAATCACCAGCCTGAACTGTCGATTTAAGGCAGAATGGATCTATGCTTTCACCAAACTCTGGCTCCATAATACAAACGCTGCAGCTGAAATAAGTAGTGATTGGACTAGGCAGCAATTTTCCAATAAGTTTTTGCTCAGTGTTGGTACACCTGTGTGAATTGCAGCTTCAATTTCCTGTTATTAGCTGAAACAGAAACAGAACAGCTGGGACCCAGTGTGGACAGCATGGTGGCATCTTTTCTTCCTATAGGTATACGGACATTGCATAAAAATGGATTTTATATCCATAAGAAGGTTATGAAATGCAATTATATCCTTCTTATGTTGAATCAATTGTTGAGGAAAAACAACTCTACACTGTTATAAATACCGCCTCTGTTAAACTGACATCTGAACTAAACGGTTGTGCTTCTTAATGTTTTAGCTCTAAGACTGGGATCTGACGCGTGGGAGAGAAGTTATTTCATATTCAGAAACCAGCTCAACCTTTGAGTCAGTGCTGAAATATTGTTTTCTGCTCCCTGGTATTGTAGCACGGCTCACAGAGCAAATTAGGGAATATTTTATACAGCATTTTAGGTTGCTTAATATATAATGGATATGAGTAGATACAGAAGTCAGCGTGACAGCACTGGGGTTCTGTCGGCTTAGCCAAAGTAATTCAGAATTTATTGAGGTCTTGTACTCATCTCAATGTAGATACATCACTGAGGAAAGATTACTGACTAAAATAATTATCGACTAAAACAATTAGTCAATCATTTTTGACTAAAATTATTTTTAAAGGAGCGGTATTATGTGTTTTCCAGGCACATGGGGCTATTTTATAGCAACATCAAGTAACTATGTTACCTTCAGTTGTTATAAAAATGCTACATGTATGAACTTAAAAGAAATCTTTGTAATGCAACACCTTGAAATTGGGCCTCTGTTTTTTCCTGAAACTTTGCCTTTAATGTTTCAATGAGAAGTAGCTCCTATAATGAGCTCAGCAGATGTTCCACTAAATGTTTGCTAATTGCTGCTGGCTAGTCTGAAGGAGCTGAGTGGGGGGGAAATTGTAGGAGAGGGCTGCTCTGTGAGGAGGAAGCTCTGAAGCTTGGAAACTGCAACTCAGAGGAGGAGCTTCATCATCAAAGGCGGGGCTAGGTCAACCCAGGCGTTTTGAACAGCTGAGTGGTTGCCATGGAGATTGAAGGATTTCTCAAACATGCATGAAAGAATCAAGGCAAAACTCCAGGTGTGTTTTGATGAGGGAATAACATTATGACATGATGTAAAGCTCAAAAAGGTGGGTTTGCATAACACTGCCCCATTAAATCATTCTTCTGTATGGGAATAAAAATAGCCACACTTGAATGTACTTATTCCACTCTAATTTAATTTTTACAATCAGCCTTCATGTTCTTGTTTGAAGTTGTACTGCTGCAATAATAAACAAACTTCTACAAAATACAACAGCCGTACTGTTCGTAATCTGAACATATCCGCCAAAGTAAGAAAAACAACAACAAAACTGGAGTGGCTGGAAATGATTTCCACGGTAACGCAGTGGAGCTCAATGTGTGAAAGCTTTCTCCTCAGAGTGGATTTCACCAAGCTGGGCACAGACTGTCTCCAGGCTGGCCAAAACCCTCCAAATATAGAGCCTGGGAAATTCAACATTTGAATAGCTTGAGCGGATCTGGAGGGTAAAAGGCACTGCAGCAATCAGACGTATCTAAATGCTAATGGGGAAGTAGCTGCAGCGCTGTAAAAATGGATACCATGTAACATCTGACGATAAAATAATCCTGCTTGAATAACCCAGCGGGCCTTGTTCACACAAGCGAGTGAATATATAGCTGAAGGAGGATTTGTCTTTATTAAAAAACCCAACAGCACAGATAGATGCTGCTTGTTACTCTGAGGCATTTCTGTGAGGAGAGCGCAAATGAAAAGAAAAAAGAAGCATGTACACAAGCATACTTCTGCGCTGGTTTGGATAGAGGGAGACATGCTTCACTGAACATTTTCTTCCTCCATCTCCATCCTCTCTTCTCTGCAGACCGAACCCATTCATCACCCTGCGTATCCCTCCCTCTCTCTTCATAGCAGCCTTTACGTAAGAGTTACTGTGGAGTCTGAACACTGCAAGGCAAATGGAGCGAAGAGGACCCACATTATGACTTCGGTTTATGAGTGGACATTAAATGGCAGAGCTGCGTTTTTGTACTTAATGTTTAATGGAAACTCGGCTGCATGCTCTCAGCCAGTTGTTTTTATCTCCATGTCTCCAACAGGATTAGGATTTTTATTTTTAAGTGACACTTTTATTCCCTGAGAGCACAATTTAGATTTAAAGTAACAGCACTGCACATAATAACCAGTAGCTTAGCTGCAAGAGGTCCAATTTGAACTGAAGGTAATGAAATCGAGAGACTTTGTGACTGCTTTTCTTCCCGGCCTGATGCAGAATCAAATGAAAGGCACAGCTACTCTAATCATCTGCATGTTAAGTGTGTACAGTTTCTGCTTTGGTGTGAGGAAAAGTGACACGACCTAATTTTTTTTTTGTTTCCCTCCATCATCACACTTGGAATTTCCCCGCTGCAGGCGGCAGCATGTCGTGATATTTCTAGGTTTTTCTTAGACAAATTGCCCACACTTTCTTAGGGGCAACACAAAATAAATATCTGTTTATTTTATCACTTGCCTTTATGCCAACACTTATTGTGATCTTAACCCAAATTTAATTCACAACATACCTCACAAGGCTGGCAAATACCAGAAAAGGTCTTTCCGAATAAAGTGCCAACATTGTTCAGTTTCAAGTCTTCACCTAACTTTGCCTATGAATGTTCTGCGTTTGAGAGTTTAAAGCAACACTTCATTATTTTTGGTAGAGGTGTGTGTTGAAAATTGTACTATTACACCCCTACTGGCCTGTAGGGATATCAACTGAATATCTGCAAAAAAAATGTCTTCCACAGCAATAAATTAAGAATACTTAAAGAAAAAACAAAGCAAAACAACAATAACACATACCTAACCTGGTCAAGGTGCAGTGTGGTTAAAATCAATTGTCGAGTTTGTTGCTAAAAGTTTAAAAACTTACATTGTGTTATAGGTGCGAGATAGTTTTGTAGCTATCTGATATGTCTGTGATTTATTCAGGTTAGTATTTCATGTTCTTTTAAAGAAGCTCTGCGAAAACAAACAAGCTGAACCACTTGACCAATTGACAGACATCTTGACAGTTCTTTATAGATCTGTGTCCACAGAACATTAAATTTAAATCAAAATATTAAACACAGAATGAATCCACTGGTCAAAAATGTGCATTAATTCGGACAGGAAATAGAAGGAAACCAATTAAAACTATAGTTTAGGAATGAATCTGAGTGCTGAGTGTCACAGATGTTCATTAACCCTTGATTTGCTGCTCTCTGTTCATTTGAGCACCAGTTGTACTCGCCTGAATATCCCCACACCCTCTGATTTATGGGAGGTGGGTAAAGGGGACTTCCAGCTCATATCCTTTATGCTTAATATCACCTAATCTGCTCGCTCATCCCAGACACATGGTCAGCTTTAATAATTCATCACAGTGTAAATGGTGTCAACGTTTTTACAGATAGAAGGTAATAATCTACAAAATGACAAAAAGTGTACCTCAGAGCGACAGGCTTTAACTTCCAGACACAATCATATGGATTTACAGGGTGCTTGAGGTTTTTTTTTTCCCAACTTTGAGTTATGAAGTCTGTTATAATTCTACAAACAACGCCACATAGTGACAAAATGAAAAAGACATCCATATTTAAAAATAAAAGAAGCTTGTAGTAAAATCAGTCGATTGAAGAGGAATTAGATTTCGCAGTCATCAGTGGATATCAGAACAGGGAGTCAGAAACTGTCTTGAGTCTAGATTGATATAAAAAATATCGTATCCCAGGCGATATTTTTATTTGGTCGTATTGGTGGTGACCAACAAGATCCTCCCTGGAAACCGCTTCCCGATCCAGACCAGATTATTCAGGGAATGGTAATTGAACTGTAGTTATGGCAACCACTTCAAGCATTTTTACTCCAGAGTAAAAAAATGCTTCACCCTGCTGCTTTCACAACTCCCACACACTCATACACTGATTCACAAATCAGTAGGCAACTTGGGTTTAGGTGCCCCCAACTTCCTGATTGCAGGTCAAATACTATTTGTACTAAACCACAGAAAAGAAAAGTCTCAGATCCAAACACCAAAGGACACCAGTAAATTTTAAAATGGGAGAATATGAGAAAAAAGTAAAAAATTAAAAAAAATTAAAACATCTAAATTTTTGTTAAAAATAACATTTTAATTTATGTAATCAAATTTTTAATCATTATTGTAAAACATATGTTTAAAATAATTTATTGGAATGCTGTTTCCCATGCGATGAGTGTTACTTTTTTTAATAACTTAGCAAACTTTTTAAGATAACCTTTTCACCTGGCTGTGTGTTAGGTTGTTCAGGATGAATTTAACCCGTTTTGATATAGGGCTGCCACATACACAAAAATGTAAAAGGTGGCACATTGCAAATGCTGTGTAGACGCACTACCAGGTTTAGACACGTGAAGAAAGTCGTGTCATGCATGTAAGCTATAAACTATGGTAAAAACCTTGGGCTGCTTATTTTCTGTGCTGTTTTCTTGGTGCTGAGCTAATTAACTACTTGGGGATTTTTCCTGTTGGACAACTACAGCAGACTTTGCGGCTAATTTGCAATTATCTACCAGGCTTTATATTCCCTCCTTCAATAAATCAGAATTTCATTATAAAAATTATGCAAAACTAATTCATTCTTTAGTTTGACTTACCACATCTTTCATAGCAGCCAGAATGGAATATAAATTGATTTTTTTTTTCATCTAGTAGCACTTTTTCTCGCATAATTTGAAGTAAAGCTGCAAAGCAGGCCTTTTATAGAGTTTATATATGTGCTGTACAGATAAAGCATCGCAGCATCAGGCAGCCAGGATCTTCGAGAAAGGTTATAACTCGCTTCTAATGCGATGTTAAATAACAATTCAAGCCATATTAACCGCTGATGTCACAGTGTTAGTGCTTATAAAGGAAAAACAGCCTCCTGGAAAACAACACCCCATATTTGCTGCTCAGTCCCCAACGATAAGCTCTCACACACACGGAGCTGGATCCTTCAGGACAAAATGGATTTGTGGCTCTGCCTCTTTCAGGGCTGATAACAGAGAACCCGGCATCCTGGACCACTGGAACCAGAGAACAACTGCGTGAATCCAGACACATATTTTGGTTTGCTGTTGAAATGAACGGTGGTGCAGTTGGTAGCAACCTCCAGATTGGAGCTTTCTTGTTGCACTTTTGGAAAATCACATGCACAGTTCCTTGCAAAAGTGTTTACAGTACTAAAACGGTGCTGCAAATAGTAGAAAAGCACAAATTTCAAAATATTTAATTGGGATTTAATTTTGTAGGCTAACGCAAACCACTGCCCAAAAACGATATGGAAGGAAAAATATTTTTTTTGTGTTTTCACAAGCAAACATCTGAAGGCTGGTTTTCATATTTTTGGCCTTATGTAGCAGTACTTTTAGCCGTGCGTTACAGTCTGCGACAAATAATGCGCCGCACTTGCTTTGACACAATTCCCGATCGGCATCGTCTCGTGTTTTATTAACTTTATATTCTAATGCGCTACTAAATTGTAGTTCAACCTATAAATGTGTTCTCACAAACAAATCTCTTGGCTCCATGCTTAATTCCTAACAGGAAGTTGTGGTTGTTTTGAAGCAATCCAATTGGTTGACATAGGTTTTAACCTTTTGCTATGCTGCCCCCTATGGGTTTGGCATGTTTAAAACAACGCTTTCTGCAGGTTCATGTGGATGAAAACTTTTCTGAAACGGTTCTCGTGTGTACGATATTATTTTTAAAATGATGTGGCGGACATATTTGGTTTCATAAAGGCCAGGCTACGTGTGTACAAGAATTAAATACTCATCAATAAAGTGTGTTTTGTGATTTCTTTAAAATACAAACTCCCCCAAAAAACAGGACTCATAAATACTTTCTATGTTACAACTTTTTCATTACAGTTCATCTCCATCCTTATATGCATTTAGAATTTGTACTTGATATTTTTTGTTTATACTTAGACTTGCAGTTGCATCATAGTTTTTCCGTGTTCAGATGATGTGTAAAAGCTTGAACAGATGTGGACATACGAAATCCACAAGTTAGTTTGGCAATAGCCGTTTTTAATCGAGTAAAAGGAAAATACTATTGGAATTGATTTATTCTCTTGGGGATTCCCTTCCAGGTCAGGAGAGACAGTGTTAGGGAGTCAAATGCTCCCTTCTTTCTGTTTGCTGCTCGTGTCAGAACAGAGGTATATGCTATTGATTTCACTGCTAGATCTTATTACACATGCCCTGTTTGTCCCAGCTCATATGTTTATTTGCTTGGTTGTATCTCGCTGCCACCACTATAGACCACATCAGCAGATCTGTGTGTACGAAAGAGCTGCTGGGCGAAAAAAAAAGAAAAAGAGAAAGAAATCAAGACATCATGTAAGAAGCTGAAACTTTTGAGCCTTTTGAATGTGATCCAACCGTAATTATAGACTGGCTGATGTGCTCATTAGTGCTGGATAAGTTAAGTGATGCAGCTTCTTAGGTCTTCGTGAGGAAAACAGATATTTGGCTGAGAATGAAAAGTAAGAGCAAGGCTCGATACTTTTCATGTCTGCAGTCGGTAATCACCCAGCATGTTTTATATCTGAACTTGTTGGATCCATATATGAGTTTCCTGATTAGACACATCCCTGTTTGATCCCTGGAGGTTGGAAACACATTTATATTTGGGAAAAAATGTGTTCAGGCTCACGTTCAGACCTTAATTTGGATTATTTTCTTTCCTTAATTACAGTTCTGGAAAAAAAATACGAGACAACATAAAATGGTCAGTTTCTCTGATTTTACTCTTTATATGTTGAGTAAAATGAACTCAATTGTTCTTTTGTTCTATGAACTAATGACAACATGTCTACAAAATCCCAAGCAAAAATTTTGTATTTATTTGCACAAAATGAGAAATGGTAAAAAAAAAAAAAAAAAAAAAAGATGCCGTGCTTTCAGACCTCAAATAGTCAGAGTAATCAAAAAACCCACAAAGCACCAACTTTTTCTCAACATGTTCCATCTATATGTGCAGGGGGTCAAACTTTACACAACCCTCCAGGCCTTAATTAGTATTTCGAATTTCTATATCAGTGCATAAAGTTGTTCTACTGACAGAAATTTTTGACTGATTAGAGAAAAAAAAGGCAAGATAACCACAACTCCGCCGTCAACAAACAGCATCAGAAATGGCGCGTCTTATTTTGTAAAGCAGCTCATACAAACTGAGTAAGATAAATAGTCGGGGAAGTGAAGGGAATGAGCCATTAAGATGAAAGTCTGAAGAATTTTGTAGTTAGTTGTGGGTTTTTTTTTTTTCTACGTTGGCAGGTTAAACTCGGTGATGAAAAGATGCTGGTATTTTAAGAACAAATGTTCGTAGCTTGAGCTGTAGCCTCAAACTGTCAGCTTTTGGACTGCTGACCTTTCAGGACTTTTCTTCTTGTAAACAAGCTTGCAAGCCTAATGGAGCAGCCTAACATTTTAATGAAATATTCAAGCACATAGCCCAGATAACATGCTTAAAAACATAGCCTTGAATTATCTAAGCAGGAGCTGTACCGAGTACAAAGTTATATTAACATAAATTTTAGAGGAAAGGGTAGAAAATTACATTCTGACTCTCTTGACATTTAGTTAGATACATACCAAACGGAAAACAGGTTTTCTCATAAACATGCACGAATCTTGAATATTTAAAATGAACTTTATTTCTCTCCAAGAGGCTGGTAGACAAAGCTCTCCTGTCTTTCAGTACTGCTGCTTTTTCAAGTGCCGCTTTATTGCTGTGCTGAGAAGGAAACTGTAGCATTTGAGTCACATTCATTGGTAAGGTTTATTACTTCCCACATTTAAGCTAACATCCAGGAAAAGGGTCCCCAGCGCCAATCCCGGAGAGCTACTATCCATGAACTTGTGATGAGTCCCTTCTTCGTCACGTCCGAAACAAATGAATGACTTGTTATCAGGACTCTGCGGAAATGAGTGGCTGAATGCTGATGAGGGAATTCATTCGTCTTCGCGGCAAACTGGACTTATTATGGCTTTAACTCAACAATGTTTTCTTTTCTAAGCAATTCTCAGTAGAGGCTGGATTTGTGCAGTGACTGATTAGTAGTTGTCCTGTCAAAAGATCCTCCCAACCAAACTATGGATCTCTGCAGCGCCGTCAGAGTTGCCATGGGCCTCTTGGTCTAAATCAGAGAAAACCGTTTGCTAATTTTTAAGACAGGAAAGAGGGTGGAGAGGAAAACAACTTGCAATGGCTCAAGACTGAGCATCAATCTTAGGACAACAGTGTCAAGGATTATAGCCTCTGCTCTGTGTGCCAGTTCTACCAATTGACCCACCCAAAGCTCCAGCCTCTTTGCTTCTCTGACCATGTAGGTTTGCAGTTGGTTAACAAATCCCATTTCCACCAATACCATATGGAAGCAACTATTACTTTTCTGCCAGTTGTACCCTGAAAGTAGTGAATTTTATTGATTTATTGTATTGCAATTATTCATGCAGTCAATGGGGAGTTGTAGTGCCTTCTTGATGTTAAATATAAGGTTAGTAGCTTATGCGCTCCAAAGTCCCTTCTCTATTCTCAAGTCTCACTGTTGCCGGTGAATGTCTGGTTTGGTTCTAGCAAAGTTGAGTGTGTCTCTATTGTGAGCAGGCCACGGGCATGCAGAAGGTTGATGCTCCAATGACATTTTGCATGTGTAACCCTTAGGCGGACAGTTTCTACAAGATCTCTTGGTGTATTCGTGCGTAGCGAATTGCCTTATCCAGTTGACATTGTACGTGGTCTTCCACCACAATTACTAGAGGCTTGAACCTCAGTTTGACAATGTGATTAACAATTTGCTGCTCGCCATCTCGTTTCATCACGGATTGAAAATGATGGTTGAGATGTCATTCTCCATGTAAAAAGTGTCTTGACAAAGGACGTAACAATGCAAATGGACGGAACTGGCAACCCACTGATTGCGTGATGAACTCCTGCCACTGTCGCCCTCATGAAGAATCTCGCCTTTTCGCCTTTAATGCAGCAAGAGGCTAGAAGTTTCGCCTCTGATGAATAATAGATAGAGATGCAATGGTTCCCCTTGTCATCAAAGGGACATGACTTAATTCTAAACCAGAACACTAATGTTTTTGATGTTGCGACTGCTCTTTTCCCCCCCAACACCTACACCAGCAGCCAACAGCGAAGTACGTCCTGAAATAAACCCGGCATCAGGCTGATGAAGCACAGCAGTTAGGAGCGGAGCAAAAAGGTTGATTCCTGCATTAAATTCCACGGCGTACTTACTCTGAAGCACCTTCTCTTCTGAGTGCAAGTGTGAAAATGTGTTGTCACGACCCATTACATTCACATTAGCAAGTTATTTCATTAGCCCGAGCACACCTGTCAAGTTTTTATCCAACGAAGCTAGGACACATTTATTTCGCCACTCGAGCTTTTCTGCGTGGGCAGGCGTCATGTCCCTCCACTTTGCTCAGACTAGAGTGACAAAGTTTTCCTCGCTGGCATTTCGCTTTGACGTTCGGCGCCAAACAAGCTGTTAAGTGGAGGAACGAGCTCTGGGTTTTTTTTCTTTTCCTTTTTTTTTTCTTTTTTCTTCCCCCCTTTCCATTGAGTGCTTTTCTGCTCCTGTGCTGAAAATAAACTGGTGAGCAGTGCTCAGGATTTTCATCAGAGCAGTGGTGTGAAAGAAAGACTTGAGGAAGAAGAAAAGTCGCCAGACATGCTATTCAGCTGTTTCAGTTGGAGAAAAAAAAAAGCATATATACAACACTCTCCTAATAGAAAAAAAAAAGGAGAGTGAGTGGGTGTATTTGCACTTTTCTTCCTGGGTTGTGTGACGTAACGGAACGAGGTCAGAGATTGGCCATCGACAAAGCGATGGAGGTCAGGCAAACCGCAACGACTGATAGGTGGTGGAGCGGGGGGTGGGCACTGCACCCACGACTTTGTGTTTCTCTTGTTTTCCTGCAGCCAGGCATGCATGTGATAATGAATGCGGGCTTTCGCATAAAAAACACACTCTCACGCAGGGCTGCAGAGAAAATAAATGCTCCACTTGATGAAGGCTTTAAATTGCTACTGGAGATTGGAGGCACAGTTTGTTACAGTATTATGTTGATCTATTAGTTCTATTAAAAAGAACACTGCATCTGACTTCATGTTAGAGGACTCTGATAAATTAGCAGCTTTTATTGCTGCCCACGGGGGACGTTTCATTTAGCTTAATATTCTACCTACTGCTGTCAGCGCCTGAGGTGGTGTTTATGGGTAGCAATGACAACAATATTAATAATATAAAGATAGAGACCACATGATGGTTTATTAATGAATACTTCAGTTGATTTATTTTACAATTTAGTCTCAAATACTACAAAAAAAAAATACATAATTTTCACAGTGTAAGGCAAGCCTTGGTCAAACAATAAAGCTTTGTAATGTTAAAGGGAGGGGCGAGATTTCAAAATTCAACAGTGAAACATTTGATGTAAAAGCTTTTCCTGCATTTACACTGCTGTGTAGGAAATTGTCTTTTATTCTTACTAATGCTAGTGGGAACATAGTGGGTGTGTGACAACAGCTTGAGAAACAAATCGACTTGATATGCTAACGCAACTCACAACAAGTAATGTTTTATTCAGCTGCGAGTTTAAACGGATGCAAAATGTGGGTAAAATATGGACGAGACGTCTTAGAACTGTTTCCAAGGACATTCACAGAAAGTGTTTGCGACGATAAAAAGCAATAAATTATCAGACTGCAAAGCATCTTGTAGCGTAATTTAGACTAAAAGAGTTTTAATGACTCATGAATACAATTAGGCACATCATATTACTAGTTATATATCGGGGTGTTCATAGATTTTCAGTGGAAGATCATTGCTTGCAAAGTAACCACTGTTCGCATACATTATTCTTACAAATAACATATGCTAAAAGCGGTTAGCATATATTATTTGTAATAATATACGGTCATATAAGTTGTACTCTTCAAAACTACATTAGTGTGGTTGAATAACAAATCTTCCAGTGCATGTTCATTACCAGAGGAACACCTATGTGATTATCTAAGAAACAACATAAAACATATAAGTAGGTGCTCTGGGAATGGTAACTTATTGATATCTCCTTCCTTATCCTCTTTTAGAAACACATTGAAGCCAAACTGTAGCCTCATTCTTTCAAGGGAGAATTTAGCCTTCTCTCCATCTTTTTGGGGTTTTTTTTTCTGCAAAGACCAAGGCAGCAAGTTTAGTTGAAGCTAACCTTTATGCCTCAGAACCAAGTAGTGGTTCTGGCTAGGCTCCCCTACGTTAGCCTAGCCAGCTTCGTTATTTGAAAGTGGGATGTAGCGACGACAGACCGTTTTACTGATCAACTGATTTTAGATTTTAAGGCAAAAGCACACTGGCGCACTCACTTATACACCTCATTTCTTGACATTAGTATTTTCTCCAGATGTCTGGTTCTTTAAAATGGAACATAAGGCATCACATGCTCCCAATGAGTGCTACTATTTTGAATAAGAGATATCCAATATTTATTTTACACACCTCTATAAAAACTGTGCTCAGCTCCAACTCATGTCTTTGGTTCCATGATGTTGGCTTCCATCTGGTGAAAGAACCACTTGAGAGCGGCTAGTTTATCTAGCGTAGCCAATTACTTTATTACAGTTAGTTGGGTTAAACGTTGCCTACGTAGTGGACTTCAGGTAAAGCACATCTAGGCTACATTTTCAGGTATGTTGACTCGAATCTGGGGCACTTTAATGTGTGTTTGTGTTTGATACTGATAGAGGAGCTGTTGTTCATTTAGCTTTGATCTGCCATGAAGAAATTATTGACTTAAACATTATACATACCTAATAAGTCAGCCATTTTGGACCCGAGTTAAAAATGTCCGATGTATAGTGCTCTGGTGTAACAAAGATGTAGCACATCTGTGGCTTGTGCTGAGCTTGCTAGCATTAACATCATCTGTTAAATAATGTGATTTTCAGATGTATTAAAAATGCACAAGCACAATAAACACCTCCATGTTTCAACTGCTAAATTACTTTTGCCTTTAGAACTGCGTTAAAACATGTAGACGTTTCAACAATCTCACCATTTGTCTTCATGAGGGAATGAAGCTGTAACTTCACACTATAGCACCCTCGATTTTATTTCTAAGTTGTCAGCAGAAACCAACTAAATTAACAACAAAAAAATCCTCATTGTCGACTCAGTGTAGGCGAAGACCTATCACAAAGCTTAATTAGTAATAAATTGTCTCCCTAAATTAAGAATCAGTCTCTCGCATTGTGAGGCCTTCCCATCAGAAAGTCGTCAGATCACTGGCTGGTTCCTTTTTCCACTCCTGCTTCTCTTTGTCTGGCTGTAATTACAGATTTCAGCAGCCGCGGTTCCCCTGGTGCGCCGAGTCTCATCAGAGTCCTCGTTCACATTTCCTCGTCAAATTAGACTGGTGTGTGATTAGATCTGGCGGAGTGGCGCTCCGCGCACTGGCTGTCAAGATCAGTCAGTGTGAAGTCTGGCCTTCTCGACGTGCCCAGCTGTGTTGTTGCAACACAAAATACGTGTTTCGCCTCGTTTTAATGAGGGTTCGGCGGAGAGGGAGAAACAGAACTCAGAATAAACGCCAGGATTTGTCCACAGCTCACGTTAGAACCATCAGGGGTTTGATACAGATGCTCGTAGTTTAAAATCTAAAGCAGAAAGACAAGCAGCTGCTCTCTGGTTGAATTTATCCTGAGAATAGGATCTTTTAACTCAGCATGTTTACAATGAACTACCCATCCATCTGTCCCTAGTGGCGTTGAGAGGGCTGCTGGTGCCCATCTCCAGCTAATGTTGCAGGAGAGAGGCGGGGTCAACCTGGACAGGTCGCCAGTCTGTCGCAGGGCAACACAGAAACAGACAGGACACACAACCATGCACACACACACCTAGGGACAATTTAGAGAGACCAGTTAACCTGACAGTCATGTTTTTGGACTGTGGGAGGAAGCCGGAGTACCAGGAGAGAACCCATGCATGCACAGGGAGAACATGCAAACGCCATGCAGAAAGACCCTGGGAATTGAACCTAGCTGCAAGGCAACAGTGCTACCAACTGTACCGGGTAAATGGGTATCAATTATAACTTTTATATATTGCTAATGTGTAACACCAACATAGTAAGCTAATGGTAAAGCACTAAATTCAACCATGTTGATACTCACAATGTATTAATGTTACAATGTGGCACATTGCCCTCAAAAGGGTCAAATTTGTCACTGCAAACCTGCATGTATGTATGAGTATTTAGAACAAATATTTCACTTATTGTTTCAGTTTTATAGTTGTTGAGTTTTGCTAACTCTGTTGCTGATTGTGACCATGGTAGGGTCTATGGTCAGAAAGTAAACAGGACATTAATAGACTTTAAACCGATAAATTCTAGGAACAGAACAGATGTCTTTGTTGCTTTGCATTATGGGTGGAGAATGTGAGGAGAGGAAACAGAACTGCTGCATAAAAAGTCTGTACCCACTTCAAAATAAGCACATGAATATAAACGCCTGACTACGTGACAACAGTCGCTAACCAAAACACAAATGTCAAACTCTAGTAAATGCGCCAAACTTTTTAAAAGTTATCAAAAAAAAATGCTATAGCGCTAAGCAAATACTTTAGCGCATTAGCTACTCGCCACTGACAGTCACTTCATAATGTGGTGACAGCAGAAGATTCAATCAGCTCAACAATCAATTAATACAAGGCTATTGAACTCATTTTCATTTTGGGCCATCTCAAAAATCTGAATGTTCTTAAGGGGCCGGTTGTGCCAGAATGTATTGATATTCAACTGCTATAATATCAACAAATAGCTGTTTGTTTCAGCATTCAGGAGGTGTTTCTTGAAATTAAATCAAGTCTTTTCACACTGATCAGTCCATCAAGGATTTTTTTTTTGCAATCAAAATTATAGATTTTGTGGCGCTAATTTAGAAATATTTGCAACGAGTTTTTATGATATATGTACGATGTTAAACAAGATTTTTTAATAATTGCCGTAGCAATGACGGACTATTACTTGACATCAAGGAGGGCTGAGGCAGCAGTCACTAACCCAAAGTTTCTGACCAATTTTGAGGAAAATATGCAGTAAAAATTTGGGAATCTGCAGATTTTGTGTGAACGTTGAGTGAGTTTTGCAGCTTTGTTGAAATACTGGAGGGACTTTGGCCACATTTGTCCTTTGAGTTTGACATGTGTGAATTAATATAAACTACAGAGTACAGGTAACTATCACTAACCCACGCAGCTTTCATAACATCCACATCCCCACCACCATTTGACCACTGATAGACTCCAGGGTGTCCTAAAAATCCCAATCATCAAATGTAGAAAACTAAACTGAATATGTTCAACCTCAACCTTCGTCCAAGGTTGAGGTTGAACATATTCCAACAAAAGTCGACTGACTAAACAGTCAAAATGTTTGTGTAATGTTTGAACCTAAAAACATGTCTCTGAATTTATAAAAATAATTAGTTTCAATGTTAGAGTCTGCCCTTAGCTTCTGTTTCTTCAAACACAAAGGGGATACATCATTATCTTCATCTAAACGCCACACAGTAGGGCTGTGTTTTAGAAACCCATTTAAAATAACATCCATTGATTTGATCTCTTTAACCGTGCTCGCTGTGTATCATTAACAGTCTATAGTAGGAAGCTGGCACCACTCTCCACAGAGCTCACCTGGCACTTTTATAGTCGATATAAGTTGCTTAAACAGATGAGTCACTGTCATATTGGTGGTTTGGGGTTTGTTTTCCCGACCTATGGCTGCATTACTCAACGATAAACACTGGAGGTGTCTTAACAGAAAAATCCATAGACTGATGACTCGCTTTTGTTGGGCTGGATATGTAAATTTGTCTGTTTGCCTCTTGTATGGAGGCAGTTTTAACCAAATGAAACATCAGCTCTAAACTGTTTTACATCATTCTTAATTTGGCGGATTGGTTTTTAAAAATAAACATTGTTTCTGAGTCATTTTGTAAGTTACAGTAGCTGGATTTCCAATGGCCATATCATGGAGCAATTTGCCATTTCGAAAATAAATTTGCTTGATGGAAACATACTAATTTAGAAAAAATAAAACTGCAATAGGAAAGACTTTTTTGCATCACGCAATCAACATCTGGACGTTGCCACTGGTACAAACTACAAAAAAGACGACGATGGGAAGTGGTAAGAGGATGATGGCGCGCCATGTTTTTAATGACTTATGTGACCAAACTTATTTACATGTGATTTTTTTGGTTTCTTATTTAATGGAAACAACTCAATTTTTGTGAAACATTTGAGGAAAGTTTTGCTCACATTTGTAATGGAAAACGCAACTACAGAACAAGCCTTATAACGTATTGAATGTCTTAGAAGGAAGTCATTACTATGATTACAGGCTAAAGCATGAGGATGTCAGCAGCTTGGTCTAAAAGGCATCACGACACTGAGTCTTCATCTTTGTTTCATAACCATGCGGACATAGCCAGCAGCAGCTGAGCTCTTCCACCCCCCACCGACCGTCCTGCCAGTTTCCCTCACTGTGCAGCTTTAGCGCTTCATTTCCCAAACCACTTTTTCAATATGTCAGCATCATTTCCCAGGGAGTTTGATGAAGCAAATGATGCCACTGCGCAACTCATTACAATGGGCCATGTAGAGGAATTGGTCGGTGTGATTAGAAACAAACGGCAGGAACGTTTCCATCTTCTAGTTTTGCTCTGTTTAAAAAATGGACAGCTAATCCTTCAAGATAAAATGCACCAAACGATTTCTACTTCCCAATTCTGTGGTACATAAATATGATGGGACATACACGCCTCTTTTGTTTAGCCGTTCTTCAAAAATGGGACAAAGGAAGAAATCTGACAGATCCACCGGAGGGAAGGAAGTTGCAAGTTTAGCTCGTTGAGCTACATCCAACGTCAATGAAATCCCATCAACATCTTTTCTTTGTTGAGAATAGCCTGCTGGACAACTGTTCTCCACCTAATGATCAACTTGTGATGTAGAGTAAAACCAACCTTAAAAGTTATGCCACAGCCAAATACAATACCCAGAAAAAAAACGTGACATAAAGCCCAGAAACAAGAATACCACAAAAAGATGAATAGATGCAGTTAAGCTAGCTGAAAAGTACAATTACGTCTGACTCTAATTCAATACATTAAAAGCTAAAAAGTACACAAAACCACAAAATGGTTTCAAACTGAAAAACCAAAAGTTTCAAGGACCATTTTTAGGTCAAAGAAATACATTAGTGGTAACTGACATATTCACAGGAGAGTTAAGTTTAATTACAAAGTGGACTGATTTAGCTGCCTCTGCCAACATTGTTTCACTATGGTAACAAAAATATTGTTTGGCTATAACACACTAACCTCTGAGCGTGTTAATATCTGCTGATACAGTCATATTCAATAAATTAGAACATCGGTTCTGATGAGGCTTATGGATCAGATTGAAATTACTTTTAGAAAATAACCTTTAAGCAGATGAACATTTTATTAAGCTCACATTTTGTTGTAATTGGTGCTTTTTATTGGTCTGATGTAATATTCTAATCTTTAATGTTGAGTTTTCATTAGCTATAAGCAGAAAATGATCATCATTAACAGAAATAAAGGCTTGGAAACATCAGTCTATGAGTAAATAATCCATATTATGTGTTTCACTTAGAAATGTGCGCCATCTCTGAGGATTTATTTTCTTTTGTACAATATGACATCATCTCCTGAACATAAGGAAACTGCTAACTTTCAAATATATAAACTATTCCTTTAATCCTTTCAGCATAACTAGAGCTCCAGAAGTACACAATGTACTCCAATAATAACACAACCAATTTTTATAGACCCCAACTTAGCTACAGTAACATCTGCTGTTCCTCAGCTCGAGACTCTTGCCAGTTCAGTTATAATTTACTTTTTACAGTGTAGATCCAATATAATGCAGCATGTTTAAGCCCAAGGGGACAGATAAATTAAAAACTAGGGTCGACTAAGTTTTATCTTAGAGTCGATATTCATGAAGGTAAAAAATAAAGTATCTATTCAGTCGATCGGGGTTGAATTAATTTGTTTGGCCCCATTATTCTTAGGCAATGTCATTATAAAATGCTACCGCTGTCAGACATGTGGAGTAAAGGTTATTTCACATCAATTGCTGCTAGAAACTCTCTGCAAAAAGTACAAATCTAACACCAAAGCCATCAGGTCCGTATTGTGTTCATTTTACAGGAATTAGCCATTTATTTCTTCAAATGTTGCTGTATTCCAGTCTACACACAACAATGCATTCATAAGCATGAATCATACTTACATAATACTGGTAAGATATGCAGAATCAATGCTGTGTTGTATGAAATGCTAATCGATTATGTAAAAAATAAATGTAAGACTTGTATTGTTAACAAAGATTAAATGTTCAAAAATAGAGATTTCACAGAAATCAACAAGGTCAAGAAGGAAAAAAAAAACTGAAGCAGTTCTAAGACTTGTCAAGATTTGCTTTAACTTTCAGTTTATGTAAAACACTAGTAAGTGGCAGCAAAAAGAACACCTAAATTATGTAGGAAAGTCTGACTTTGAAAGTGTCTGCATCTGAAGTCCACTGCTGAACAGCTAAGCTAAAGTTAGCAAGTTTACTCCCTGCTGAGTGGATGCCTTTATTTATTATAGGCAACAACTAGGGTGGCCCAAAGTAGCCAACAAGAGCCAAAATACAGTAAAAAAAAAAAAAAAAAGCCAAACGGCAATGCTAAAATGTAAGCAATGCTAAAATCGCATATAAATGTAATCTTTTTTTCTTTGAAAAAAAAAAAAAAGGACCAAAAAGTGAACTCAGGTCTGCCTACAAACTACGTCGCGGTTCGGTTGAACTGAACTCCTTCTCAATTTGAATACACACATGAATGCTAAGCAGACCGGAAAGCAGGAAGTGGACTACAGTGCAGGGCATTCTGGGTTATACAACCAAAAATAAACGTGAGTTTAGCGCTAGCAGGAGAAATGGCTTGTGGTCTTTTACCAAAGAGAAAAGAGAAATCCTAAAATCTCACACGGCTCCATTTTTGTTCAAATTTTTGTGTCTTCTTCAGAGGTTTTCATGTCATTTCCTTGAGTAGTTCTTGGTGCAGCGCCACCACAGGTGAGAAGGGGAACAAACCTTTCAAAGAGTTTTGTTTGACCCAGCTGAAAATATAATGGAAGTTGGAATTTTGGTACACCAAAATAAGACTGAAAACACCCTTATTCAACCACGATTTTTCCAGAAAATCCTTTAAGATGAAATAGTTTTATCGAGGGAGACTTGACTTAAAGCCACACTGGTGTACAGCGTAGCACAAAATAAATGTTTAATAAACCACACAGACCTTCAATTACATCATTATAAAATTCACTCAAGTCCAAGCATTCACAATGATGCTACTCTTTCTGAGAACACGTGCTTTAGATGCACTGCACAGCATCAGCTTTTTCCTCTCTGCTGCCTTCGGTTTCAGCTGCAGTAACCCGAGCAGGGAGCAGCTGTATTGGTACCCTGAGAGATTCTTAATTTTCCAGTCTTGTCTGCTTAGTTCAGCAATCTTACACCTGGAGTACAGCTTCGGTGCCTTATCAGTGAGGAGAGAGACGCTGCGAGAGCAAATGTCCCCCTTAAATATCTGTGAACTCGTTCCCTCGTCCTACAGATCCCTCACACTTACTTCCACTTTCATTTCTGCGTCCAGCAGTGTTGATATTATACTGTGCTGATTCTTTTTTTAATGTTTGTGCCTGTATTTCATAGAGTGCAAATACAGGCACAAACATATAAAGATTTTATTGATAATTTCAGAAACTGTGGATTAATTGTGTTTCTTTTAATTTTCTTTATGTATAAAGAGTTTTAGGAGGCATGTAAAATACGACTTTTATTGTCAGAATGGGCCATGAATCTCTTCCATGTTGAATTTTTATTGGAATCTAATGTAATTTCCTTCACAATCAAAACACCCACAGATGGCTTTTATGGGGTAATGTTCAGTGGAGCAGACCAGAATGTCAAGAATTGCACAATTCTTGTCAAGATATTCTTTTCTTCCCGCTCAGCAGCCTTTGGAGAAAAGATACGAGAAAACGCAGTTAAAGTGAGCGCAACCTTTACCCAGCTTGCTGCTCTGGTAAGGAGATGACACAGGCTTCAGGCTTGATGATCATGATGCATTAAAAAAGTGTACTTGAGGATAATGTGTTTGCACTCCACTTCATCCTGTTAGAGAAATGGCAACAGAGAGTCTGCCAGTAGCATAAATAAACTAAATGTTAATGCCTCCCACCAACATGTGCAAATCATGGCAAGCTGTCCTGTCCTCCTTGATATTTTAGTGATGAAAGACTGAGAAAAATCAAAATAAAAAAAAACGTCATGCAAAATCAACAGATCCCAGCATTTTATTGTGCCAGTGCATAGTTGTGACTTTATTGCAATTTTTTTTTTTTTTTTGCAAAAATGGGGACATCAGGTTTAAGGGATGCTAACTCCCATGTGCAGGTGGCAGTAATTTTTTTAATGCTGCCACTTACTCCACTGCTGCTTCATCCTTAGTTGGTGTCAAGTAGTAGTCTGTGATTGAAGTGGTAGATAACAAAACGTCACATTTAATGTCACAGACAAGCACAAATATCGGCAAATTTTTTGCAAGTATTTCTAAATCAACACCACAAAATCTGTGATTCTGACAAAATAAAAAAAATAATACATATATATTTCAAAAATTAATCGCGAAATCCTGGACGGACCGATCGGTGTTAAAGGATGTTCATTATTATTTGATTTTAAGAAGTACTTAACGAACCCAGAGACTGTTATTTATGAGGATTGTAACAGTTTCTTAATGTGTTTTATCAATACATAATTCCACAACCGGCCCTTTAAGAACATTGATGAACTTGATGTGGTGGACCTTGAAAATGAGGTTGACACCCCCGCTCTAGATGGTCAAATATTTACTTGGATTAATCAGAAAATGTCTCAGCGTTCTGTCATTTGGATTCAACATTCCAAGCCTAAAGAATTTTCCACAGCGCAGACAGAATGTCCGCATATCGCATGAGGTTAAGTTATTTTTTTAGGTTACTGCTGTGACATTCAAGTTGCACTTTTGTTTAACTTTTTGTAGCATTGAAGTATATGTGCTACTGAATTGTTCCATCTGTGCAACAAAATATGTGGCAGCCTGGCTTAGCTGGGGAGCTACTGGTATAATGCTATCAGAGGTATAAAAAGACGATGTTGTGGCATGCGTACAAGTTTTAGTTAAAAATACGTATCTCACAATAACTAGCGCTATACTCTTAATGTTATTTATAACTACTGGCATTTAGCAGCACATCCAATGAGGAAGTGGTGAAAACGCACTAGTTTGTTTTACAAAACAGTGAAAAATAAGCAACTCTCTGGTGCAAAAGTAAGAAGGTGTAAATATGATTTTAACCTTTAGTATTTTTTTTTATATTTTAGATCAGGCCATTCACTCCACTTTTGTCCCTCCTCCTGACTTTTATTTGCTTGGCTTTTCTCCTTTTACCAGTGGTAAGATAGTAACTACTCCTGGCTATTCCACATAAACTCAGATGCCACTTAAAAGCAAATTAGGTCAGAATATATAGATGCAAGTGAAAAGAACGGAGTTGAGCCTTGAAAATATTAGAATGCTTAAACATTCCTTTGACACAAGACCCCAAATTTTGACATACAAGAATGTGATATAATAAGACTCATTCAGTCACATTTTATTTAGCTTAGCTATATTCCCAAACACATCAGGTTTAATTTGTTCGCTACGCATTTGCCGGGAGAAATTACACGGAGCAGCACGTATTTACCCCATCTCTTCGTATGAGCGACTCTGTCAGTCATGTTTGACTTGGACGTGCATGAAATGCATTTCTGCTTAGTGATGAGTCGTCGTACTGGCCTGCTGCATTTTCCTTTTTTTGTTTGCAGCGTAACAGCAGAAAGGAGACGAGCAAAGTGCCACCCACAGCACTACGGGATCAGATCAAATGTTGGCTGGAGAAAGAACACCTTCTGCCAGGAGCTGTGTGAACACGGGCCGCGGGGATTTCATGCTTTGTGTGTAAAACAGACGGCAAGCATGAGGTTAACCCAGAAATCCTCGCATGCTGTGTGAACACCTGCTGACTTAAAGCTTGCAATCAGGCCAACCTAACCCTGCGAAGGCATTTCTGCATTCAAAACAAATGCGGTCTGGAAGGTTGCGTGTGCACATTTGTATTTAGCGTCATTAATCAGAGATGGAAAAATACCTCTCTACTTTTTGTATGTAGCTGGGCACCTTTAAGTCCAGTCTGCTCCACTGAACACTGCAGGGCTTACGTAAGAACAATAACATATAGCGCTGTTCTCAAAACAGCGAAGTTCATCACTAAATCTCTGACTGTAGCTCAAAAGTTAGAAAATATTTTACAGTTTATTTAAATTTGAATGTTGTTCCTGTGAGATCTCCCCCATAAAACCCCACGTTTTAAGCAGAGTGGCAGCTCAGTTTCTTCTGTTTTCCTTGTCTCCACTCTTTAAATGCTCCATATATCAGAATAAGATAACCTGAGTAGATACGAAACACACATTACAACTGATTCTATTTATTAACCAGAAAACGAGCTATCCAAAGCTTATTGTTAATATGAATATAAATCCAACTGTGCAAAATAAAAAAAATAAATAAACATTGTGTTTTGCTGTCAATGACATGCTAAATTTGGAGATTATTAACTTGAACATTGAACCCATCACTATTGTAAATTTAGGTATGATTCAGTAGGCGCCAAAGGAATGAAGCAGACTGTTCATTCAAAGTACTTTATTGATGGTGGTATTGCTCAAAGATACATGTTTTTGAACAAATGTTTTAAATACTGCAAAAGTCCTTCACTGCACTAAACTTTTAGCCACATTTTTGCAATATGAAATCAGCTACAAATTGAATTTCAGCATATAGTTTTTGATCAGTCACTGGTGTTTGTTCTGTAGTGTTTCATATATAGCGAAATACTAATAGATCCATTCACTCTACTTTTCTAGAAGAATTTATCTCCTATTTAACAATAAAAGATATCGCATTACGGCATGAAGTTGTGTAAATGTTTGTTCATTCATTATTATTTGCATGTTATTTTTTGAAATCTGAAGTAATCCCGTGATTGCACAATCAAAATACATGCACAGACTTTAATATTTACCTAAATTACACATAATGCTTCTGAATACTAGTATTACTTAGTTCCATTCATCAGTGACCTGGTGTCACTCCAAAGCTACAAACCCAAAATTAGAAATAACTTTTAGAATGTATGTCTCATACTGTATCTATTTTAAGATATCATATGTAGAATATATGTAAGACTAAATGTTTTTTAATTGCGCAATCTAGCTTAGAGTTAATATTATTTCATAGATGTGTTCCAGAAAGGTAAAGTCTCGTTTCATTACTCATGTGAAAGTAACCCCAGAGAGGACAGGCACATGGATTGAGTGGCGCTTTAAGATTGCTGAGTAAATGTAATTCAAGGCTTGGGGCAGCTTGCTTTGAATCCATTTTTACCCTTTAGAGAAAAGAAAAAAGTAATTAGGAAAAACATTATATTCTAAAAGTGTCATTTCTAATACAGACCAAGAAAATCTTCTCCAACTTAGTGTTGGAGTTCATTAATTTTTGTCTCTATGCACCACCCGAGTTCGTTTACCAGTTTCAGGGCCCGACCAGAACCCCTCAGTGTAAATTACCTTGAGAAATAATGAGATTTGGTTATATATGTATAAAAACAGGCTTTAATGCCGAAAAATGATCAAATGTTACAAGCCAAACATGTCAGACAAATAGAACAGATACAGAGTTGCATTCACCGTCCAGCGCTGGGGCCACACTTAGCTCACCTTATGGATGGAACCAAGTGAGGCAAAGACTGTAGCTCGAGTTTAGCTTTTATTCTTCTCTGCAATCTGTGCCCTCCCTAAAGGGTAGGCTAATCAGTTTCAGTCTGTTTACATATAACACCAGGCAGTCACAGATAAACATGGTTATGCAAGCTGCAGCGTGTGCGTGTAAGCAGATAAAAGAGGATAAAAGTGATAGAGGAAAACACAGAATACATAATATTAGGCTCTATTTGACTGTACTGGTGTAGTATCAGTTTGACTGATGCAAACGAAAAAGCCGCCTTGCTGGTGCAACATATGGTGACCTTCAGCTTAATCAAGCATTTAGGAAGAAAAAGGCAAGTAAAGGATTGGGGTTTGATTAAAATAAGTGACTTTTTTTTTTTCTTTTTTACTTCAGCTGGAGTTACATAATAGCTCCAGCAATATCTTATAATTGCAACATTATAAGACTTTGGAGAGGGCTGCACAGTGGCGCAGTTGGTAGAGCTGTTGCCTTGCAGCAAGAAGGTTCTGGGTTCGATTCCCGGCCCGGGGTCTTTCTGCACGGAGTTTGCATGTTCTCTGTGCATGGTGGGTTCTCTCCGGGTTCTCCGGCTTCCTCCCACAGTCCAAAAACATGACTGTCAGGTTAATTGGCCTCTCCAAAT